>JAHZMW010001350.1:0-22952 GCA_027743745.1 Alloscopus bannaensis | reverse complement strand
GCCAGTGTCAACCTGGAAAAGTCGGAAGTCCACCAAACTGCAGGGATAATGTTTGTCGGACCAACAGGGACTGCCCTGCTGACAGGACCTGCAAAAGAAAGAGCTGCGTTGACCCCTGCCAGCACACCAACTGCGGAAGTTACGCGGAATGTCGAGCCATAAATCACTCACCCGTCTGCGCTTGTCCAAATCATCCAGACAAGGATCCCTTGGACGAGGGGGGATGTCCACCTCCAGGATCCTCGTTGACGGGACGGCCAAGGCATCCTGACTTTTTCCCACCTACTCGATTCTTCATTTAATTACAGGGTCGTGCATCAGTTTCATCCGGTTGTAAATGGTCCGGATGCGTATTTAATTTACCTAATTTATTTATACACAGTATTTATGTATTCTTTTACAACAAGCATTTAATTTAACTCGTGTTTTTACAAGTTTTAACAATAAAAAGTAATCGAGGGGTAGCTTTCAGGGGGTATTGTAACAATTTTTCATGAAAAAGTACACACTCAACAGCATGCACCCAAAATGCACACGTCTTTGTTCACAATTCTTGGGGCTCAATACTGATGGCACGAGTACTCTATGACTAAAACGGGGCAATGAGAGAAAGAGCGGGTTGTTTACTTTCCTAAATTAAAATACCCATAGGAGGTTTACCAATACCAATACTCCTAAAAGCTGTGTAGTATTTATGTATACAAAAATGCATGAATCAGTGTGCATGTGTTTTTAGATGTGGGCTGGGCTGGGTTTTTTGTGCTCCGATGTCATGTGTTTCACTTGTTGTGATTGAGAGAAAAGTTCCAAGTAAAAAAGCTGTGTTCAGTCCCTGTTTTACAAATGTGCAATTAATTTACAGAGAGAAGCAAATATTTCAGTGAATTAACGGAACTTGAACAGAAGCAGAAGAGCCTAAAATACTTTTATGGTGGCCAACTAACAGACGGCTGGAAATTGAAGAGATTTTGTCATTTTGTGGGTGGGCACTTCCTGATCTCGGACAGTCATTTTGTCACTACTAGTACAGTTTTGGTGGTGATTTAGACCGATTTCATCAAAATGGGAGCATCCTTCTTACCAGTGCTGATTTTCACCGTTCTCTGGGGTGGAGTCGGGATTGTACTACCTTTTCTAGTCCCCAAAGGACCTAATCGAGGGTATAATTGACATTTAACCTTTTCTATCATCTTTGCTAAAGTTTGGACTGTGATAAGCTGTATAAAGACCAGTTTAATGGGGGTTGAATGTATTAAAAAATGTTCTGATTTTAGGGTTGTACAAGTCGTGCTAATGCTAACGGGAGCGACGTGTTGGCTGTTGTGAGTTTGCAATAGATATATAAAGCAATTTTCAATTTGAATATATAACGCCTTGTTTTGGGTGGAAAATTAATCAGATAAAACCGTGTTTTTTCAGTTGGTTATGTTGTTACATGGCGCAAATGAATCCGCTAATTGGTCCGATAATAAGTTGGAAAACAGCACTTGTTATGCAACAACAATGGGTAAGCCGCAATACTTACTTTTCGTCCATACTTCTAGTTTTCGTAAAGTAATAGTTGATTGATTATAAAATTTACTTTCATTTCAGGGCGCTGGACCTGGGTCTGAGGCAGAATAGGATATTATTCTCCAGTGAAAAAAACTGTAACATTAATAACGCAATCGAAAGTCAATCGTAGTAGATTTAATGATTTATATTCTTCTGAATTATACAAAACAGTCTTAGTTTAGTCATTAGTTTACTTTAGTGACTGTCAATATTTACATTCCGTTGTTGGTGTGAGCTTCAGGAGGAGGGGGTCGGGGGTCCTTCAACTCTAGAATTTGTTCAAAGGATACCCTGCCGATTCCAGAATACATTTCTTTGAATTGTTCTAATTTCTCTTTGGTAGCTGCGTCTTCGTTAATAATCTTCTCGAGGTGAATTTGATAACCCTTTTTCCCCTTTGACTGTTTTTTGGCTTTCTTCTGGTGTTCGTGGCTCTGGATTAAAGCTTTCCATTGCCTGATCTTCTCCTGGGTGTAGGGGTGGAGGAAGTGTTTTTCAAACTGTCAATTGTAATAGAGAAGATAGAGTTTGTGGACAAAAAGAAATAAACAGAAAATATCAGATTAATATCATTCAGAAATGAATAAATCATTAGACAAACACAATTTGAAGCGAATATATACCTCATCTTCAGTTGGATTGACAAGGGTCACAATGTTTATATGCTCGAACATCCACACGACTTTCACTTGTAATTTCAATCCAGGCAAAAGTAGAACCTTCCACTTCTCTTCAACCTCTTCGCTAAGTTGTTTCAACGATTCTGTAACAGTTACATTCCCATGATACATTTTTCTTAGAGTACATAGAATGAATACGAGCGAGTATACACAAATTATATAATACCTAACTGGACACTGACGAAAAGGCTCATTTGAAAGTCAAGCATTAATCGGTGCGGGATCTTGTAAACGTGCTTGAATGGGATCAGAGTTGTCTTTCCAATGTCAACCATGAACATCCTAATATAAAAGACATTAATCTTTACGGCTATCACGTCGACATTAGAAAACCAATACTACATAGGTATGCATTTTTATTTTTGGTACAAAATTGCGTGGACTTATTTACTCAAAAACACTATTCTTCTCATCTTTGTAATAAGTGTAGGCCCACTTAAATGCAGCTCTAAACCATTTCCCCTCATGGGCTTCGTAGTCTTCAGAGAAAATGTGAAGCTGGTGATCATCCATGTAACTTTTCGACCAATCCTTGCCCATAATGAATTCCATGTCGTAATTCACCTGCTCAAAGTGACAAGGAGAATTAGCAACTTTTTCAAATCTACAATAGTCTTCGAAACCTAAGTTGCTTTCAATGGCGACTCTGAACTTACTTCCTCCCATGACGGCCACTTGACCAAGTAGATCTGCATAAAGAAAAATACCTCAATCAAACTAAATATCTTCATGAAATTTTTAAACAGAAACAGGCAGCCCTTACCTCATTGTACTTTGGCATCTGTAAAGCTGCTTCGGGAGCTAATTCAGGTTTACCCTTAGCTTTACGTGATAAATGTTTGGCATTAATCCAGACCTTTATCCGATCGCTCATGTCGGCCTGCATTTTGGAGAAGACTGGCCCACAAGGTCTTACCGTGACAAGGTCCAACTTTTCGTATTTTGTGACTTCTACATTTAAAATACCTGCAGCATTTTGCGATGGGATTAGCGGCAAATCGATCATTCTGTAGGGGTAGTCGGTGTTATCCAATTTGAATACGTAAGCATTTACAACATCTCCTCTTCTCACTGAGTCTGCCAACATGGCTTCCTCAACCAGCACCTTGGTCTGTCTGAGCCACTCATGCGTCTCAGTTAAGTAGTTAATTTCCCATTTTTCTTCCGGAGTAAGTGCTGTCCAGCCACCTAGTGAATAATACACGAACACATTTTTAACTAAACTGACTATTTCCACCGTTCATCATGAATCATAAAATGCGCTTAGAGTAGCGAGTCCAATAAATACTTTAAATGCTTCTCTGTTCATTCCAACAATTGTTGGTGAAGTTTAGCTGACAAAAATCTTTAGCTGCTTAGACCGAATTTAGGTTTATAAAACAAATCCTTGCCCTGATTTTATACGTACTTCTAATTTAAGAGTAAGATTTTGCCATTTCAGTTTTTCGAACGACATTCGCATTTATCTGATGGCTGACAAAAATTAAAATAAATATAGTGTATAGGTATACGGACACGAGACAGATACGTCGTAAAGAGACAAAGAAGATAAATCAAAATCAAACAAAAACAAATTAACATTTGGACCATGTCCCTTACTATGGTTTATGCGATTGGCCATTAAACCACAATAAATTGCCAGAGTTTAGATAATAATTTTAGACCAGCTTTCAATTTATTATTATTGCATATTTGCGATTACAATAAATGCGATTCATATTGTAGCATAAATTCCTCCTCATCTAGTAAAATTTAATCTTAATTGTATTAACGTAACACAGAACAGCCTTTAACCGTAAAATTCAACGTAGTATCAGTTATTATTACACATGAAAGTAGTACTGACTTCACCAATCGTTTGCCAGCAATAAATTGTACACAAAGTCAAAAATGTAAAGCAATTTACAAGAGATTCTTGTATCAAGGTAGTCAGTAACGAACAGAGGAACAAAAAAGTAAAACAAAATAGTGCACGCAAGTAACGTCACGTAACTACTAACTAAATCTACACACTATGTAATAGTTATTTTATATAAAAAGTCTTCGACTTAGTTACGTGATAAAGCCAGTAGGACGACTTCATTGATTGTGTTTTCCATCCTGCTCTCCCACAACCTGACTTCGTAAACTTCCTGATCTCCTGGATTTCTGAGCTCTTTGAGGTTGCACTAAGAACCAAGTCAATAAATGAAATTAGCATTAGCGTATCAAATCCAACACAATGTAATCACCAACGATGAATCATTTCATAATTATCCCTAAGAACTCACCAAATCTAACATCCATGCATTGCCATAAATGTCTTCTTCAACCTTAGCTCCAAGCTTCTTGTAACTTAACTCTGGACTCAATTTGTCCAAATGAACCGTTACGCCATACACTGGAACCTATTGGAAGATAATTCAAAACAAACAAAATTGTTCACTCGTATTCAATTCAATAGAACTGATCGTATTTGAAATCGACAAGGTTATATCTCCCATACCTTCATAATCTCGTCGTTCACGGGAAATAATTCTCCAAAAGTGCAAACAGTCTTGTCTCCGTAATCCACGAACGAGATTTCACATTTGTCGTTGCTGACTTTTGTAACCCTTGCCCTGTAGTACTCGCCCTCGTACTTGCCAATTACCATTTCATCTTCAACAGGAGCCCGATTTAATGGCTTGGCTGCAAACAACAATTATACCCACCATTCATAAGTAAAACACAATTCATTTCTGCTGTCAACTTTTTAGATAAACAAAAGTTATTATTACTTACCGGTGGCGGCATAAGTAGATATCATAGCTTGAAATTGTTCCAGTGCAGCCTCATCCTTCTCTGACACAATTTGATAAGTAGTAGAGTTCCACATGAATTGAACTTTTACTGCATCGCCATTTTCAATGCTCTTTGAATATTTGCATGAGGTCCAGAGAGGTCGATCAGGTTTGCTCACTGCTTTCGCTTGAGCAATAGGCGTTGGAACCGCAGCTGCCTTCTTGATTCAAGTAAAAAGAACAAATTTCATTCATACAGCAGTGACATTTTATATCATGTTACAAGGGAACCTCCCACTAATACCTTTTCCACCGCCCTCTGCGATCCATCAACTGCATCCCCTAACGGTGCTGGAGCCACCTTCCTTACAGCTTCCTGAGGCTTTTCAACCTTGGGTGTGCTCTTGACAATCTCCTCCACGTTAGGCATCACTTTTGTCTTTGAGATGAGCAAGGGATTGGTAGTCTTAAAAGCAGACCCTGACGACAACTCAGGCTTTGGGGAAGATCCAGGCGCAGACAGGTTCAGTCCGGCCAGAGCATTATGACTCATTAAGCCATTCATAAGGGCCATCACCGGGGCCCCTCCGCTTCTGCAAATTCCAAACCAAAATTACAAATCATCCATGACAATCTTCATCCATCATCATATTGTCCCAAACCACTTGAAATCACAATCAATTTGAAAAATTAAAACTGCAACTCACGCGTCGTGCTTATTCTCGTGGCATCCTCCGATGCAGAACAAACGACCACTAGCTTTATCCTGGAAGCCGAATACCTGCCCACAACAAGAACATTCCAGCACCCTGAACTCGTTCAGGAACTCGAGAATCTGTTCAAACAAAATTAAATTCTTCCTCAAATTTTTAATCCTTTCCATCCAACCTCAAAGCACTCTCTTCGAGTCGACTGTCAACTTCTGCATCAATAAATCACTGGAATTTCAAGTGACTGTTATACTCAATCGCTCAATTAATTACCGAAATAAATACGATTAAACTCGACCTTCATTCTTATCAGCGCAATATTTTACACCTCGACTTACCTTTTTGTCCATTTTTTTCAGGTCCCACAATTCAACAGTTTATCGCAACTCTTATAATACACAGCGCTAATTGACTATTTTCAATATTAACTCCAACAATTAGTCCAATCTTTAAAAAAGAGAAATGTCAACTCGAATGCATCCTCTTCCGTAAAAACTTGTCGAGCTCCGTCTTCAATCAACAACGAAACGAAAATGAAATCTATGCACCAAAAAGCAAGTGAGTTGTGCAAAGTTGTGATGCTGCTGCTTGCTCGATGTCTGCGTGCAGAGCGTCTCACAAAAACCTAGAAGAAAAAAACTAGGGTAGCTAACACTATCACCGACTCGACTGATAACAGCGATAAAAGCAAAATTATGCAAAACGCACATTCAACACAAAATGACATCCGTCCGTTTTTTTTATCTTTTCAACCTTTTTGACTCTAAATACGTGTGTGTGGGGTCTGTCATTTCAGTGAAATGATTTCACGTAACGGAGAGGCAGAGTCGGTCGAGAAGTGGAGAATCGATCATCGTGTGAGGCAATATTCAAATTTCACAATTTTGCATATTTTACAAATTGTAGTTCACAAAAATTGTGCAGGAATCGTAATTTTTTTTCCGGTAGAAGCCGAATTCTCTCACAAAAGTTGCTGTTAAAATGCGTGCATAGATTTCGAAATCAGTAGCAGCTTTAGAACAAGAAACAAAACTTTTATGTTCGCTCTCTCAACAATGCTACAGTTATTGAAAAATTAATAGAAATTAAAAAAATGCTGAGAAAATTGAGTTGTCGTTCTGTATGAATTATGACTCCATGCGACTTCAGAACAGTCCAGCTTGGAGTTGTTGAACAACGTCCAGGCTTCGGACTCGCGCCATGTTGCGATCAATTTGTCGAAACGTTTCAACCAAAGTTGGAGGGGCCTTGTCCACAGCTTTCACGGTCAGATTGTGAATCATCTAATGGTCAAATAGATATCTAACAACTGCTAAATATAAAGAAAGGGAGTTGGTTTCATAAAAATATCTACCGTTACGAATTCCGTAAAATTCAAAGCGGACTTCGCGAGCACATCTGCAGAGTCGAAAACCTTTCGCCTGTCTTCAAGGGACGTTACGTCTCCGAATTCTGCGAGAATCGTTGTCCTGCCATATGCAAAATTCTTTGTAACATGCATTTCCAATGTTTTAGGTCAACAAATGCATCGGGAATGTATCTATGCAAATTTTAGACTTCGTACAGCTCTTCAAAATTGACAAGACCATCCCCAGAGATATCGAAGACTTGGAAGGTGCTCTCAAGTCGATCCCTGAAACTCTCATTCCAAGGGGCGAGCTTGCTGAAGTCCACCGTTCCAGACGCGGCGATCTGAGTGTTGTCCTTTCTGCTCGCCAAAATCATGTCAAACATCTCCTTCGTTTCTGCGGTGTAATTGCAGGCGGCTTCAATCATGTCGAGGGTGTGCTCGTCGTCGACTTCGTCTCCTTTCTTTGGAATTCGCTCACCTCAAAAACGATGGAAAAATGGGATTATCTGAAAAAATATTCTAATTCCACCTTGCTTCAGATTTACATAACTGCAAACCGGAAAAGGGTCTGTCGTAGATGCTAATTTTACAAAAATTGGAAAATTCATTTCTCTTCGGCTTCGGATTTGTGTAAAGTGCATTTTGGAGATTGACATTCGAATGGCGGCTTTTGGCTATTTACCTACCAGCAGAATTGAAGTTTTCAGACCTCGAAAAGGAGATTGGATTTTCGACAAGAGCGATTGTAAAAACTCCTTGAAAATATGTCACAATCGCATCAATTATGTTGGAAAAATGGGCAGACATTCGTCTGACGACTGTGTTCACTGATAAGCGAATCCTCTCAAAGAATGTGAGCTTCCTCAAGTACTGGGACCTGCGACCTGTTGTTCTCCGGCTTTTTGAGGATCGGATTTGCATCTCATTTCCCTGAAGAGGAGTCTGCTCGGAAGAAGCCGGATTTGCTCCAAGGTCGGCAGAAGCAAGTGTCTTCTCAGCTCCATTTCCTTTCTGATCAGACTCCATTCTCACAACAGTTCACTTCAACGGAGCGTGCTATTCTTCCACTTATCTCTGAATGTATGCAAAACATGTCCTTCATTAATAACGTCTGTATGCAGGTCATTGGAATTGAATGAGCACACAAGTGGATTCGTGTGCCCTGGCTTGTTCGCTGACGACAGGAAAAGCCAAGAAGTGAAGAGAAGAGGTTGGTGAACAAAGAAAATTGAACGAAGTAGTTCATGACAAAGCAAACTCCATCCCGAAGCAATCCCGCAAATTTATATAATTTGCATACTGACCACTGATTTCTCAACAGGAGCTTGGTCGTTTATAACAAATTGAAATGCTTAATCCATATAAGAGCTTTACCCAGTGTTTTGAAGATAGCTGACACGACAGAGAAGAATCTTGAAAAATAGAGGAGTCCGACATCCGATGAGCCTACCTATTTAAATCAACAATGCCAAACTGAAGTTTGCACTACTGCTGTCTGCTACGGCTGGTTGCAAATTCCAGAGTTATTTGTGCGAACACGAACTCTCCGAGTTCCAAGGCAATGGATAATTTTTGAAGCAGTTGCCAGTGTGGACTACTTACCCTGAGGTGACATACTCGGAGAAAAACTTTCGAGTCCCCGCCAAACGGTGAATGATTTTAATATAGTGCTCAACTCTGAAATGCTATTTTACTTGATATGACATCATACGTTTTATTTCAGTTAGTTTATAGGTATTTATATGTTGAGTACAGCACATTATAAGATTTTACAAATTACAACCATTTAGTCATCGCAATAAACACTTTTCATAAATATTTCCGAAACATTCTCATCGTCACTGCAAATTTTATACTGTTTAATAATGTAGCCTGATAACTTACAATCATAATATATATCCGATTAACTAACCATTCATATTTGTACATGTATACATAACAATATCAATATACATCTGAAAACACACACACACACTGCGACAATTAATTTATGGATTCTTCAAACTTCCCTAATTATCGCTTAGTCTTACTCATGTGTATTTACAGCATAGCTTACGTTTTTATACGCTTAAATAAACATTACATAAATATAATTAAATGTGCAATGGATGTGTGTTCGAGCTGAAATCTTGTGCTTTCGCTCTTAAATTATGTTTTATATACTAATTGTAAGTTGCACGAAATAAGAACTGCCGCCGACAGTACTCCCTAAACCCGTCATTTGTCCTTACATTATAAATGCGAACGGGAACGAGGGAAAGTACGCATATTGTGATGATTCCTACTATTGCACACAACTTACACCGGCTTTCTCCGTATTCACTCTGCTAATCAACGATAGTGACTAAGAGTGCGATATTTTATCCACTAATGACTTTTCTTTTTAGAATACTGTTCATTATTCTCTGTGTCGTGTGTCTCTTCATTTGTTTGAATATTACAAATTAAAAAAGCATTTTATTCTCTCGTACTACACACAATATGGTTGACTTTTAAAGATTTTTCTGCTTTAAAAGAATATTTCTCCACTGGATTCCTCTCTACACTTGGGAAACGGTAAATATTATTGTCTTTGTCATGAAATACATATGTACTGCTTCTTTCCGTGTGTTAGTAGTGTGTGCCTCTGGTTGAGTTAGCAAATCAAAATTGCAACAATGACGAGCATCCTATATATATATATACATATACTTTCACTGACAAAAACAAGACCTAACCTGCCAAGTACGAAAACCTGAAGATATTCCACTCTTATCACACTTGAAGAGAACAAGACTCGGTGCTATAAGGAGTTAATCATTGTTTTCTGACAACATAGTATTTAGGCATTAGATTTCGTGTAAAAATCCTAAAACGGCTAGCTGCGCGGGTATAGTAATAGCTAAGAGATTATTTTATAAGTTGTATAATTAATGATATTATTTTTCTTACTGTCTTGTCATAATCTAGCCTTAAAAATCATGTAATGAAGAATATTTCTATTTTTCTGGCGATGATGGTGAATACGTATAACATAGGAAACTGTACAAATAGGATACTATCGCCTTATATAGTACTGATCCGTTGAAAAATTGCATTTCGATTTATATAATCTCAACTGAAAACACCATTAGGATTTTACAAAAATCTATAGGTCTACCAATCTAATAACTTTGTGTAGTTACGTTTCGCCTCTCGAATGTCAGAGAGCGAGAGGAGAAGAGAGTGAATTAGAGAGATCAGAGCTGGGTAACACCAAGATTATTAGTAAGTCATACTACCGAGATACAATGAAAATTGCGTTGTCAGACAAAAACTCTGGTACATTCGGGTTACAAAAAGATACTATAATAAATATATACAACATTTAGTTTAGTGGATATAGTATATGTACAATTTACAAAATAACAATTTTCGTCTAGCTGCAATAAGTTACTTAACCATTTGCACGGCCATTCACAATTGTAAAATTAAAAATAAAAAAAACACAGAGATTCATTAGCCTATATAAATGCTTTAGATGTCATCATAGTATTTATGGATTACATTAGAGATATATACAATTTTAACAGTCTACCAAAGAAGTTGTTTAGATGCGATGCATGCTATTATGATGCTGATACGTACAAACTTACTCTTACAATATTTCATCATTGTATTTATGGATTACATTAGAGATATATACAATTTTAACAGTCTACCAAAGAAGTTGTTTAGATGCGATGCATGCTATTATGATGCTGATACGTA
Organism: Alloscopus bannaensis; assembly: GCA_027743745.1. Classification (NCBI taxonomy): domain Eukaryota; kingdom Metazoa; phylum Arthropoda; class Collembola; order Entomobryomorpha; family Entomobryidae; genus Alloscopus; species Alloscopus bannaensis. The sequence goes on along the minus strand of JAHZMW010001350.1, from coordinate 12,166 downwards.
CAAACTTACTCTTACAATATTACACAAAGTTCAGTCTTTTCGAAAAATATACGTGATGTGTAGCTTTTTGTCTCTCTTGAAGGTAATGTATGTAATATGTACTATTATGTGTTTTATGTTATTACCACAGAAAATGAAATGAAAAGCTGCTCTCTTCTCCGAAACTCCTATTATATAATCTATATATTACTCTACAAATTTGTTCCTCATCATGATGACGCTCCTATTTTGTCTTACAACAACTGCGCAGCATTCCTTCGAGTCAATGGAGCCAGCTCAGTTTGCGAAAGTATTTACTTTCTCTTAAAAATGGAACACTTTTCAACATGGCTACACATCTTTGACTATTACAAGTGTACAACGAATATTATGCTCTTTAAAAGGGTTGACGCATTTTTTGAGCTATATAATTGTATTGAATGAAAACTACACGTGATCCTATATGACGTACCACTAGTTGTGTGTGCATTGTTTAATAGCTGTCTCATCCCCCGCTAAATTGACTGGAGCATAATGTTATATTTTCCCTAAAAACAATCTATAAATTTTTTAAGACCACGATATTGTTTAACCCGGGTCATCTACGAACGAAGGGTTTGTCTGCAGCGCGAATGAGTAAGTGAGTATAAGTCGTAGATGATGATGATACAAATAGTGTGTGGGTGTACGCATAAAACATTGCACAATGCATTGTATAAATCTTATGGAAAATTTGATTGATGTACAATGAAAGGCATTTCACAGCTGTTTTGACGATTTACCACGCGGAGTGACGACGATAAACGGTACGTAGAAAGTTTAGTAGCAAGGTAGAAAACGGTCTTATGGATACTGGTCATAGGCCAAATACTCCAGTATAGCACGGTAACAAAATTCATATTGGTCCTGGAAGAACAAACCATGGAATTCAGATTCACTTCAATATGTCACCAAATTTTATACAATCCTTAACTTGATTAATTTAATGCCTCACCTCTGATTGCACCATGCCCGGTCTCTCAGTTCTGAGGATTCTCACTGTTTGGAACAAGTCGACAATGTCTTCGGTTTGAACCCTTGCCAGAACTATACTGAGAGCGATAAATACTCCTGTCCTTCCTACACCAGCACTGCAGTGGGCAAGTAACATGAATTAAGTCAGAAATAAAAAATTACATAGGTATATATTAAAAATATATAAGAAATAACAAATACAGCATTGAAAAGCTTGTACTTACGAGCAGTGTACGGTGATGGGTCCTTCCTGGCCAAACTGCTCCTTTGTTTTATGCACCTGCCCAATAAAGTCGACAAAGCCTTCCGCAGACTTTGGAACTCCTTGCTCAGGCCACTCGGCGAATTGGAATTGCCGGATCGTTCTTGACTGACCATCCCTTGCATCCGTGATCTACATGAAGTGTTTTTCATGATGTGACATAGTGATTGAGGTTCACAGGAGTTTGATTTTTAAAAGTTAGATTTCATACCTTAAATTCTCTAAGCGTATATTGTGATAAATTATACTCTGCTATTGGGTCAACTACGAAGCACTGGTAGCGTTGAGATCTATCGTTGGGCCAATACATACAGCACTTTTCCTACAAAAAAAGAAACATTTTCATGAAAGTTACAAACTGTGAAAAACATAATTACATAACTGATAGGTATGACTCATTGCAAAAACTCACCTTGCCCATCTCCCGAAGCTTTGTCAGCATGACTATGATCGTAGAATTATGCTCCCATATCATTCTCCAGAAGTCGTCCACAGTGTCTGGAAGCGGCCCTTGAGTAGCTATGTATGCGCATCTAAAAGGACAAATGACATGATTTAAATGTACGCTCGGTTAGCAATTTTCTGGACGACATTCAGAGTTAGTATTAAATATGTGTAGCACGCATCTTATGAGCGTACCTATCTTTGTACCCATCAATATACGAAGCGTTGATATAGTCCGAGCCCTCGGATCCTCTAATAGGAGTTAGACAAACTCTCGTATTTTCATATGGAAGGATGTTTACAAGGCGATTCTTCTTCTGATTACTCGGGAGGTTTGCCGTTGTAAACCGACCTGAATCTATCTTCATATTTAGTAGTTTCTGCAAAGGGATATAAAAATTAAAGCAATTGCTATATACATTAAATCATATTTTTTGTAAAAAGAGTAGAACCCACCTTAAATTCTACGTCGATGCCCTTAAAATTTTCACCAGGGAGCGGGGTGGTTAGCATTTCTGCAATTATGAGACACGGTTAACATTTGAATTTAACAAGTTTACGAGTAGTTTGTTATAACTTCATCGTACAAGCATCGTATTAAGTTGTACAATGAGGGATTGTGCACTTACCTACGTGTGCCTGCAGCTTATCTACTGGAATCTCACTATTACCGCATATAACAGCTTCCAAGATGGCGTCGTAAATAAATATATACTGATCCTCGGTTTGAACCTGACAAAAGCCATCATCGTTATGACTTACTGCGAATCTTCATAACGAATCAATTAGAATTAATTAACGTTAAATTAACTTACCATATAGTTTCGTTGAGCTCTGAGGCAAGTAACATGGCCATAAATATCAACGGAATTATCATACTTCATCCTCTCCAGCATGGAGTCAATCACTACAAAACAACCCGTCCGCCCCACGCCAGCACTACAATGAACAATCATTGGGCCGCAATCGGGAGGATTAAGCATTTTGACTCGCTTCAAAAACATGAGGAACGGGGCAGGATGGTCTGGAATTAAAAAATATTTTAAAAATTACTTAATCTTGACAAGATTATATTATGAATTAACTAATTTTTTAGTTGAAAATATTTGTTAATTTATTATAGGACGGTTTAAGAGACCTGGAACACCGTGGTCAGGCCAGGCAGTGAATTGCAACTGTTTGATTTCTCGTGTTTGCTGCATTCCAGGCTACAATGACATAAAACAAGCACATGAATTTAGGCAAATAAAAATTTTCATTTAAATCCAATCCAAAATCCTCAATCGTAAAAAATAAAAACTCACAGCCGTCTTTCGGACAAGGAAGCTGCGAATGCAGTAGAACGCTAATTCCTGAACTTCACGAAGTGTCACTGTGATATCTCCATACGTTTCCGAACCTCGTGAAGGCCAGTACTGGTCGCATTTCACCCTCGTTCTCTCCTCCAGCCTCGTCATCATCACTATCGTGGCCGTATTCACCTCCCAACACATTCTCCAGAAATCAGCAAACGTCTCCGGAAGCGGACCCTAACATTTCAAGTACAACCAAGGTTATCTCACATTTGTCTGGAAGAAATGCATAATGTTTGCATATATTACAAACTCGGAGCCTCCGGGATTGTGATGCCGTCGGAGCCAATCGCGTGCATTCCAAAGCTCGACGTGATATACCCAGCTGGCATCGGGCCATCCGGACCATCAGTTGCGATTAGTGGTTTCAACACCCCCGACTGGTCAACATGCTTTTGGGAGACTCGTCGCCTGGAAAAGTGGAAAACAACAGGGTGTATGACTAAATGCAAAAATTCTCACTTGAACGATTAAAATCAGAGGTAAGCAAGAGAGGTGACACATTTGCATGAAGAGAAAGTTGAATGAACAAACGTGAAAGAGAAAGAGCACGCAAGACAAAAGCACACAACGATGTCTCCGCTGAATTATACAAGGTTTTTAATATTTTAACGCTCCACCACTCATGTCCCTCGGCAAGTACACACAGGTGGATATCGAGCGGAGAGAAAGCGAGTCGAATGAATATTTTATCAAGTTCCTCGCAAAGGCCGCACACGTGTGCCTTCAGCATTACATATGGCGCCGGCATGCTTTCACTTTGTGGTCACTTTCCCTTTATAAAAGTGTGCACCACTTTTTCCCCTTTTCCTCATCAATTTACGAATCTGTCATCTTGTCGTCGGACATAATGATGCATTCTTCGCAAGAGCTCTGCTGATTGTATCAGGAAAAAATGGCATGTTTTTTTCCACCCTAATAACATGATATATCGCGTATTTTCTAGAGAATAATGTGACTTTCCCTTTTAAAAAAGTATTTTCTTTGGAAAAACCCCTTCATTACTGTGGCTCCGTCTGAAATGTCGCATTTTTTGACGAGTGGACTTGGCTCAACCGCACTGACATGATGATACGAGTATTACCGTAAAAAATTGACCGGTAAAATATGGCGAAGCGATAGGAAAGACGAAGAAACAGACGACAGAGAAAAGAGAGAGAGTATGATGATACCGTAAAAAATTGACCGGTAAAATATGGCGAAGCGATAGGAAAGACGAAGAAACAGACGACAGAGAAAAGAGAGAGAGGCACAGACATCGAGGAGTTGGTTGGAATGAATAAAAGTGTTCTGTGATTACCATGAAACGAACCTTTTGAAGAGGAAACACATTAGCATAGAACATGCAGCAAGGATTACGGCGATAACTGGAGCGACCACCCACAGCATCCCGTGCTCCGTGACACTTTTCTTATTAATGAAATTCGGTTGTCCTGGCCGGTCACTGGGCAGCAAACGCATCGGTGGTTCACACGAGTTTGCTTCAGGCATTGTTGTGGAAATCGTGTCGGAGAATGGGCTCGACGTGTAGAGATGCTGTGAGAGACGACGGGGAGAAAGCACATTCCGGAGAAAATGAGTAAAACGTATAATTGTGATTAAAATGAAATGTATGTATGTATTTGAAAGGGGACGCGAGACGACAATCTCATCCTACCTTTTGGGGAGTATCAACGATCGCCCGGAGGAAGATCTTGTACTTCACTGCTTTCTCCAACGGCTTGTTCTCATACCCATTGTAGATTCCTCCGTCACCAAGTTGGAAGTTTCTTGGGATTGCACGTGGGGCAAAGCGGGCTGCGATGTAGGGACTGAGCTGGTATCCAGTTTCCTCCTCCTCGTTGACGTTCTCGTCCGCAATGTAAGATGAGCCAACGATGGTGACTTTGGTGGGAACACCGTTCATGGAAGCCATCTATAAAGATATACGTGCCGAAAATAGGATATATTACTATTTGAGTACTAAAAGGAAAACTTTAGATGATCAAAAGTTTTGCTCGCAATTTATTAAATTGTGAGCTACAGAACGTGTATTCATATGTATACCTATATAAGAGATACATATAAGATAGCATTTAGTGAAAGTTATAATATCATCATGTCCGTGTGTATTTACGCACATTGTCGGTGAGAAATTGATCTGGGATCTTGCTCGACAGCTTCTTTGTCTCTGGGACCACGATCAAGTAGTAGTGGGAAATGGGGCCGTACTCTTCCGACGCTTGAGGGAGAAAAAGACTTATTTTCCCCCCTTGATTGCATGCATCAGGTGTCACCATTGGCTGTGGAGCGGCCATATGAGTTGTAACCGTGATTTTTGCTGGTGGACGGTAACTGCTGTCACTGGGAACTGCCGTAACGTTCACATTGTATGTCGTAAATGGAGAAAGTTCGTTGATCGTGACGGACTCACGCTCCTGGCTCACTTTAATCTCTTTCGGTTGGAACACTTGGGTTTGAGTCATGCCGTCGGAGTCGACAAATTCCTTGAACGCGTCGTAGGTAATCTGGGCACAAAGGCGAAATCATGACATTACACAAAACCATTACAATAAACCATTACGAGAGACATCACAAACCCTAGTCATTCTGTCTCATTTAGTATCAAAATGAAATACAAACGCGTACACGCACGTGTCTCCATTTATAAACTGAGCCCACAAGTTAATGTAAAGATGAGCATTTTGTAGCATGAGCTTAATTTAGCTAAGCAAGATGAAAATACAGGTCGCTATGTTGGCACATACCTTGTACTCTATTGGATTTAATCTCACTGGTCTCGACCATCTCAGGGTCATGCTATGAGTGCTCAAATCCTCTGCCGTTAAATGCAAAGGGACGTCCTCAGGCTTAATCTTGACATTATCGACAACGGAAGACAGTCTTCCTAGACCCGTTTTCGTTTTCGCGCACACTGCGACAGCGTACTGCGAGTTTTTCTCTAAATTAATTAGATCCGCTGAGGTAGTCACAGACACGGAGATGGTTTGCCACGTGTCCAAGTCTTCGACGGCCGTCGTGGTGTAGAATATTTGATAACCTGTCAATCTTCCTCGGGCAGGGACGCCTTCCCACCAAACCTGCAAAATTATTGGGTTTAGTAATAGTCATTCAATTATGCACATTTCCAAACGGCATTTTCCATGTCACAAAGAACTCAGTCCGTACCTCTGCAGTTGAGTCAGAAGTGGCCATCGCTTGGACATTGGTGGGGGCTCGTGTCATTTCCCGGTCCGTTTTGATTTGATATTTTTCGCTTAAAGGACCTTTCCCCTGGCTTGTGGCCGCACTGACTTGGACCCAGTACTCTTGATCTTCTTCCAAAGCGACGAATACAGCCTGCAGTTCAAATTTCCAGACGATGATAACCATGTATCAATTTTCCACTGCTTTACCCACTTACATATATGGTAGCCTCATCTATTCACATACCTTTGGTACAGTCGTATTTCGCTCCGTAGAAATTCCCATTTTCCGATGGAAGATTACATGATATTTCAATATCTGTCCGTTCCGGTGCTCGGCCACCGGAGGCTCCCACATTACGGCGACAACGTCTGCCGTTTGGAATTTATGCGAGATGTTCACAGGGGGACCAGACGGGGGACCTTCAGGTGTTGTATAATACTTAACAGCTTCTTGACCGTAGCCAATGTGATTACTGGCAGACACTCGGAACTCGTACTCAACCCCACGCTCTGTGTTCAAACACACATTTCATGCGTGAGAGACTTTTGTCGTATATATACAAATGTGTGATTTCTCTTCCCAAAAAGTATATCTTTATATAACTACGTATACCTAGTTTCTGAATCTTATGCTTTTGGATTTTCTGCCCCTCCAAAATGATTTCCTCCATTTGTGTATTCCGCGGGCCGTATTTAACCCTGTAGCCTTGAAGCTCTCCAAACGTCTGCGTTGGTCGTGTCCATTCCAGCTCAACAATCACACTCGGGTCGGTTGTCACTCTGTAATAAATTTAATAATGTGAGCATCGCCGGAAAAGGGATTTTAGTCCTCATCTCCTAGTCCTCGTCGCATTTCTTATAGACTCTCTTCAAAATAAAAAGGAGTGAGTGAGATAAACCTACTTGAGCGTAAGGTCTGGTCGGGAAGGTACGCCTCCCGGTGTTTTCACAACAACCTTTTTCGATCTGAGCCCATCACCTTTCCTCGTGAGTGCGGCAACCTGAACAGCGTACTTTGTATCCGGCTGGAGTTCCGTTACATTGAACTTCCTCGCCATCCCGTCAAGAACGTCGAAGCGGAGTGGAGGGTTGAGCAGACTGTCTTCATCCTCGCCGAGCTCCTGCACATGCAAAAAAATTCTGTTAGTTACTACATTGCATCAGTATACGTGATAGTAGTATCTAGTGATTTGTGTCATAAGTCAAGCAAAATTTTGTTAAAACCCACCTGCACGTGAATCTGATAGCCACGAATTACCCCATGCTTCTCATTCTGACTTGGAGGATCCCAGTGCACCTGGATTGTCGTCGAGTTCATCGCGTTCACGCTCACGTTTTGAGGCTCCCCAGGGACTGTAGCGAGCAGTCAATAAATCAAAGATTAGCAAATATTCTTCGGAAAAAACTTCATATATAGCGGTTCCAGCGATGCCTCTACAGGTTAATAATTTCTCATCAATATAGAGAGAGATATTATGTAAAAGTTATTATTCTAGCTGAAGAGAGAGAAAGAAATTGATGAAAATGCAATTTTTTATATGACCCAGGCACAGTCAGTACAAGATTATTAGAATTTTTTTCCTACTTTCCATGTAGAAATATAATATTACGACATTCATTTTACATCTTTGGTATGAGTATCAGCGAGAAAGAAAAATGCGCGTAACAATCAGAGATAAAGAGTAGAGATGAGAGTTAACCGTTAACCGTTTTATGAGTTGATCGTATGCAAAAGCGCATTCAGATATTATGCACACCAAAATCCCTCAATCTGTGCTTGAGCATTAAATATATTAATACAATGCTGCCCAATTATTTACACCTTTAGTCATACAATATTAGACTCAAACCCCAGTAATTATTGAGCGCAGGACACCAAAAAGATTCATGATGAGTGTTGTTACATTTACAATTCTACAGTACTTTCTCCCATGCAATTGTACGTTTATGATGACTCATTGAGATGCTTCCAATTCCTACACGTATGCTGTACTCTATCAAAGGCACTGCACGGAGAGCAACCTGGCTTCAATGCAATTCACTAAAATATTTTTTAGCTTATCACGTCTGGTTAGCATAAAAGTATTTGTAAATTTTTAGATGAGAGAAAGAGAGAGAAGAGTTCAAGTATGAAGAAACTATACAACAATCAAACATACATATTAGTAGAAGTCACTTACTGTGGGCTGAACGATGAATAATGATGGAAGATTTTTTTGGTTTTATAATATTAACAATTTGATTGATTTTTTTTCAGTCGAAGCAGTAGTAGTGGTAGTAGTTACAGCAGATTTTTTATGTTAAAAAATTATCAGAAACACACGAAGGAGCCAAGAAGGGAATTTTTTCGATATTTTTTTTGAGTCAGTGATCGGTTCAGTAGCAGTAGTTTTTTTCAAGTAGTAGATGTAGCGGAGTAGTGTTGGAGTTGGAGGTAGTCGAAGAGAGATTTTTAAGAAACGCGAGAGGAACATCAAGTCACCCAACGAATTCGATTCATTGAGAAAACAGACACAAAAAAGTTAAATCAGTTAAAAATATCTGGTAAATTCTGTTATTCTTATTTTTCGCGTGGAGAAAGTGAATACGAATAAAAAGAACAGAAAAGAGAAAACTTTTTTATTCGTGGTCAGTCATTTTTGACGTGGTGAGTAGTGGTGGTATATAGTAAATTGGTTTTTGGTGAGAGAAAGTGAAGTTGGGGGTGGTGGTCAGAGTGAAAGTGATGAGAGAAAAGGTGAAAGAGAATTATTGGTGAGTGAAGGTGAAAGTGGTGAAAGGTGTTTTGGTACAAGATATATACACACACAACGAGAGTGACTATACACACACAATTTGGTTTCTCAAGTGGACACACACACACAAACACACGAAAAAGGACTAGAATAACTCTGCGCAGGAAAAGATTACTGTTCTCTCTGCTTCAATACATAAATTACTTTCTACAAATCAAAAGTTTTTTTTTGTGCGTTGATGGCAGAGAGGGACGCAATAGTGATATATTATTAGTACGAGTTATTACTGAGTGTAAATTGTACAGAAAACGACCACACACAAGGATAAGTATATATAGAGATATGATTAGTCATATATCGTTTGCGACAATCACTAAATTGTAAAGAAAAACGAAATGGGAAATCAACAAAGATAAGTTCTTGAAAGAAAATTTATTTGCTTCTTTTTTCCTTCTTTATCTTTAACCTCTTTGGACTTCAAGCATATTATTATTTTGTTCATGAACTTATAAAAAATGGTGAACTAGTATTTCTGTATTGCTACAAAACTTGTGTGTTGTATACTGAAAAAAATAAGAGCATATACTAATTTGTGAGTTTTTTTGTCTCAGGAGGTGATTAACAACAATTGTACAAACTGATTTGTGATTTGCTCTTGGGGAAAATGTAGTACAAGTCATTAAGCAGAGTGTGCTACGTTTTTTCCTCGATCGTTATTTGTATTAAATTGCGTTTTTGTTTGATTTACTAACAAGACATGAGTTTTTCATTGTTACAAAAACAAAAGGAACACATAAAGGAAACTGAAGTAACGTAAGACATAGTGACTTTGGCTGACGTAGAGTGACGTGCAGTGGAGTGGAGAGTAGTGAAAAGTGAGTTATGGAAATCCACGAAAAGATTGCGTGACACATGTACGTGACATAAAAAGACAAGGTAGACATGGACATGACATGACACATATTTTTCTGGATAGTGGTTAATAGTGAGTTCATGGTGCGGTGGTGGTGTTGGTTTTTTTGGTTTGGTGAAAGTGGTAAGTGAAAGTGAGAGAAAATCATGGTAAATGGTTGTGGTAAGTATTTTTTGGTAGGTAAAAAGTTTTTAATTGGCTTTCTTTGCGTAGACTTTGTTGTTGATTTGTTGTGCTCCAATGATTTGTAATGATGTGCAGTGCGGTTAGAGTTACTGTTTTCTACGTTAATTATAATACGTGCTGCTGGTATAATTATGCAGTTTTGTTGTGAATATAAAATGATATCATGTGCTGTGCTGCTACAATTCATGTTCATGTACGATTTCACATGAAATCGTAATGAAGAGATAAAGTGCGAAGAGAATGTGCGGAGAGAAAGAAAAAGGATATTATAATGGTGCGAGTGCCTCGTAATGTGTTTTTGTGAGTAAAATGACTTCTTCTAAGTGCTCATTAGTGGTGCGTTGTGAAGTGTGAGTCGTTCGTCTTGACGAACAAAATACATATTACTAAACCCCTTGGTTTTGTGTGTTGAAGTGCGAGGAATAGAGAATTTCATGAAGTGGAAATGATGATGAGACGTATGTGAGTTGGTGACAATTATGAGCTGTGCATGGTGCATGAGGTATTTATATATGGATGGTGTGAAGCGTTTCTTTGTATACATTAAATTGGCAGAAAAGCGTGTTTAACATTATATGTAACAATGTTTTGGAACTGGGAATCAAATACAGCGAGTAAGCTATTTTTGTGTTTTAGTTGGCACATTTACACACAGAGTGAAACTATTTTTTTTTGTAAAAGTGTAGTATACATGTAAAATGTTCACGGAGTAATGGTACAGGTTATATACTCATGCAAACACACAGCACACACGTTCCTAATAGCATGATTATCCGCACAGTATCATTAAAAGTACGTGACCAACATTTTTTGGACGTGATCAATTAAAAGAAATTCACGTGTGCGAGGGGACAATTTAGCGCTATAAAGAATGTGCGTGCAGATTATGTATTGTGTACAAGTTTGTCTGTTGCGTGCTCCTACCGCGTATCGCAGGAATGGGAAATTATTTGTTAGTGAGGCCGAAAAACATGTATAAACTCACGCAAATGTGCAGTAACAATCAATTTGTCAACTAGAATTAATAGAATTAGTGTTTTTGTGTGCAACAATATATAACTAGAGCATAACGTGTATTTAAAAAAGTGTGTAAAATGTAAAATGTTACAGACTTGGACGAGAGAGATGCAATTCGATTATTATACTTAAGCCGGGTAAAAATGTAGGTAAAATGTAGGCAATGCACTATAAATTTTTGTGGAACAAGTATAATATGTACACATATGTATGTGTATTGCTCATTCACAAAGTATGGATGTCAAGTCAAATGTTAAATGTTCTCAATGTACACATTACAAATATTTGGAGAAAATGTAAGTAACGTGGATCGTGTAAAGGGTTTTGTGGAACAAAAATTAAATACATAACCTCGTGTAGGTTGCTGAAGTCAAGTGCTTAGCACTTGGGTTTTTGAACCCTTTTTCGGGGAAAAACGATAACATCGAAGCAAAAACTGGTGAGACGATCCATACGAGAGAGAGGTGCGTATTATTAATAAAAACATGCAAACTTTAACAAAGGAAAACTATATGGTCTATTATAATTATAGATGATTACGTCTACAGAGCATTCCTCACTCACGAATATTCAACATTCCCATACAAGACTCGTGATGTATTTTTTTGGTCATGCAGACTGTATCATATCACTAATGATTGATCTACATGCTTCTCTGTTTACAATCATCAAACCTTTACGTTTCGAGTGTAATATCAAGTCACTCATATTTAAAATAGGTCACACAAAAACACGGTGCTACTATTGTATGCCATTCTCCACTGTAACGGATGTGAGTGCGCACTAATTACAGGTTACTATAATTTATAAACCTTCGAAAATATGAAAATAATCATAACTAAAGCTGCGTAGTGAGTTATACTAATTGTGCTATGAGGTATTATAAATTATTATTGTTATCATTATAGATCTCTAAATAGCAAATGGGGGTTAAATCTAGTGAAGCTTGAATCCAGCAAAAGTGGGAGTGAGCAAAAAGTAAAATAAGAGAGCGGGGATGTAAATATTTTGTGAGCATTTATAAATACCAAATATAAAGCGTATTGATTCGAACAAAAGCTGAAGGTGCAGATTAT
>JAHZMW010001349.1:0-26588 GCA_027743745.1 Alloscopus bannaensis | reverse complement strand
CTATAAAATAGAAAAATGAGCGCACCTATAATATCAAAGACTGGAGAGAAACCCTCTTAGCTCGTGACAATGAATTTAGGGCCCGTCACGGTGTTCCACCGTTCCGATTGGAGAATGATGTGAGTAATTCTTTTGTAACAAATGCAAACTTAGATTGGAAGTAAAGCCTTCCGGTTTATTATTATAGTTACAGTTCTGATTTTGATTTAGCTAAACTACGCTGCGCAAAAATGGGCTGAGAAAAATGCCAACCAATGCTTCATGGAACACAGCGACACTGAGAGCCCTCCTCCACAATGGAATGGTCAAAGTAACATATTTTGACATTCTTGGATGAACCAAACCAGTACTATCAAGTGAAGGCGGTTTAAACTACCACAGAATGTTACGTGTGCAATTGATATTTTAGGCACTGGAGAAAGTATTGCACGTGGGTCTTCCGCTAGCGCTGAGGAGGTTAACGCTTACGAAGCATCTAATATGTTATGAGCAAGTTCATATTTTATACAAGTTCTATTGGTTTAGTTTTTAGCTGCATGAGAAGATTTTGGCTTTCTCCTGCAACCGTTCTCCTCTGTCAATATCTGGACAAGTTGGCTTCATAGGTCGAGGATATGTAGTTGGATAAAAAGTGACATTTTAGAAAGCTAAAATTAGAAACAGGGTTCGCGACGGCGTCCCTTCGCCTGAATTAACAATAAGACGAGATTGCTACTCCGCCCGGTTTGCATTCAATGTGAACCTCTTGTCAGGATCGTCACAAATGATGTTGGTCATTGGTGACATCGCTTTATAAATGGATTTTTGTACAGAATTAGAGTAGCAAACAAATGAAGCAAACCGTCATTACAAGAGTAAAAAATGCAGATTAGGTTCTAATTCTGCATCAATAAAATGTACCGGCTACACATCGGTCCTGAATTTGGCTGTTTTTCGTGAAGGTTACAGAGCACAAGGCACACATCAGTTGGAAAACCTTTCTGGCTTGGATAGCACGTATTTTTCCGTTGTAAAATAATCAGTGTTTTAATTCTGTGACTTAGAATTGAATTGATTGACATGACCATTTTACCTAATAACATAATATCCGCATATTATACCTGGAATTCAGAAAAGTTGCTAAATATTATCTGAATTCACAATTCAGAAAATATGTTTTAATTTTTAAAAATGTAAAGAAAACAACCTTCGTTATAAATAGCCGTGAATAAGTAAAGGTTAGTGAGTAATACCCAGTAGCTAACGAAAACATTTAGCAGGTCCTTAGGGTAAGGACAAACTTTCCCAACTTCAGTTTAGTTGAAGGGAAACCTTTCCCTGGTCAATATCATGGCGTTAAGTGGCACAGTCCTTGTCCTTGTCGCCGTATTGACAGCGGGAGCATCCGCTCTCAGTTGGGCTGATTACGGAATGTAAGCAGTGATTTTTACTTTCACTTTATAGGTCTCACCTTTGTTGACTGAACAGAAAATCCAAATTCATGAAATTCTTTGTACCCACAAACCAGGCATGCGACATCCACCGCGTATGAAGCTGTTTGCTGGTATGAATTTTTAAAGAAATTCCCCAATACCAACTCTAACGCATTTATGAAGTGTACCGGACAAGTCGAATTCTTGAAGCCTCAAATAAAAACGGACAAAGACGGAATAGTAATTTTTACAAGTGCACTTTTTCACAACTGTAAGAATGTCTATTTTAATGAAATAAAGTACATTTTTATGTGACAGGAGGATTTTGGAAACTGGATGAGTGACCCAATGGAAGAACTTCCAAAGGCATACGACACAGCCTGTCAGAAATACCGGAAGGTTAGATACTGAAAACCTTAATTCTATTATATTCAATTAAGCAGAATCGGAATCCCAATGGAAGAACTTCCAAAGGCATACGACACAGCCTGTCAGAAATACCGGAAGGTTAGATACTGAAAACCTTAATTCTATTATATTCAATCAAGCAGAATCGGAAGGAATTAATAAAATCTTTGTGTACATTTTCTGGAGTAGGACGCAAACGCAAATCCTGCCTCGGATGAAGGTGATGCGCTTAACGATTCTAACCGTGATGACCCGTACCCATTCAAGGCATTTGCATACTGTTTGATGAGTCAACTTCGAAGACGACATGGGGCCCAGGCTATTAAAGCTGTGGTAGGTTTGAAAACATGTGTACGTGCACCTAAGATACATGCACTGGTCTCATTTTTACTGTGACATGTAGAAAGAAGAACGAACCCACTCACGCAAGCATTGGAGGACCACTTTTCTGGATCGTGACAATGAGTTCAGGGCCCGCCATGGTGTTGAACCTTTAACGGTTATGGAAGATGTAAGTAACGCCATTTTAACAATTAGATTGATGTTAATTAGGTATATCAAACATTTAGTTTCGCACATTGAAGTATGTATGTATTGTTTCTGATACTTATTCAGCTCAACAATGCCGCTCAAAAATGGGCTCAAACAAATGCCGACAATTGCAAGAGCGAGCACAGCGAAAACGGGAGCCCTGGTCAAAAATGGCGTGGGCAAGGTATATAGCATTTCAGGCGCTTTTTACTACCTAGTCAATATTTTTTCTTCTTCAGGTTGCTCAGGTGTGTAGTTTTATAACATTGCAGATACCGGGGAAAGTCTTTCTACTAGCGAGTCTGCTGACGTTAAGGAGGTCAACGCATACATAGCTTCGGATGGATGGTATGAAGAGATCAAGGATTACCCGTATCCCGGTGGGTTTGACGGGAAGAATAAGGCATTGGAAAAGAAAATTGGTATTTTTCTCTAGATTTAAACATACTCTTACCCACTAACGTCGAATATTGACGTTCAGTACTTATATTTTTATTTCTTTTCAGGTCACTTCACGCAAACCGGTAAAACTTTAGTGAAATAGCTATAAGTATTATTGTCATGCAAATGGTTATGCAAATTTTCAGGACTTCAGATTAGATTCTATTTGATTTTCAACAGTTTGGAAGGAGACCAAGTTCGTGGGATATGGTTATGCTTACAATAAGAGATGCAAACAGTGGTTCATCGTAGCCAGGTACTCGCCCGCTGGAAATGGAAACTACAAGAAAAACGTTATGCCAATCAAGGATTAGACTGATATTGCGTCCCCCGTCAATTCCAACAATGAATTAATAGTGTATCAATCACTAAATTGTCTCAATACCACATTACATGCAAATTTTAAATTCTAATAAATATTTCCTTCTTATTGCACAACGGATTATAATTTATGTAACTGTCAAAAATTGGTCACTGTGCTATGCCTTTCCTCATTTTTAGCGTAACGCCAGCAGCCTGTGTAGGGCTATTAGAATAGTTTTTAAAAAGGAGGACTTCATCTTGACTAAAACGTGTCACACAATAATCATCTGCAGCATTTGATTTCAATATGTAGTTTTTCGCCTGGATTATACTGAAACTTTACAAGCATACTGTTGATTAAGTGAGCAATTCTCCAGCTGGTATGATGCAATGAAGTCGTAAACTTTAGCTATAAAACTGCATGAGAGAAAATTCAACCAAATAAACTCATTTATCTTTACTAATGACGGTAGCCACATTGTTGTACATGTAAACAACAGTATACAGGAGATTCGCAGCAAATAAAACAAAGATTTATAGCGTATAAAGCATGATCTTGCCGTACCAGGCAGCGTAACCTATATCGCATACCTTCATGATTCTGATTAAATTCATAATTCAACGCTTTCTAATCTAGAAATGAAACCAGGAAGATAATTAAAGACTTCGTATATGGAACGAAAGACTCCAGTGATCTGATATTCATCAGCATTAAGGAAATCTAATTCCATAAGTTAAAGGAATGGAATGTTAAGATGATTTTGCAGAGATGTAAGCGCTGAGCACTTTGATTAGGTGAAGTATATTGGCATATTTTCATTGGGTCATAAATGATTTTTATTGTACTTGCATTTTTGCCTCATAAATAGCGTGATTTGCGCAAGCTTTTAAAAATGGAAAAATTTAGTAAAGTTTCTGAGCATCCCGGTCTACATCGTCGAGTTACAATAAATTAAATGTACATGAATGCGGGTGGAAAGCAATGAAGATGCATTTACGACAAACCCCCGCAATACTAAACGCTATTACATGAGGTTAACATAGGAAATTTCTACCGGCCAGAATTTTATGACCTTTTGGAATGATATATAAGGAGAAACGAATTCAAATCTGTATTACCATAGTCCATCGACGTGTATCAAGTGGTTTTTCAGTAAGAGCTAACTCAGAAATTTGGGGCTGGAAATTGAGAGAAATTCTTTCCAGGTTTGGGTTGTTGAAGGCATCCTTTTTAACGTGGCTGACATGGCGTTCAGTAGCACAGCCTTGGTTTTACTCGCGGCTTTCGCAGTGGGAGTTTCCGCTGACAGCTGGGGAGAGGCCGGAATGTGAGTAGGGGTTGATTAATATCCAGTTCACTGTTAAAATTGATCCTAACGTCAGTCACGTAACGTAATTCACATGATTTGTTACCCCTCCGCTACAGGTCCACAACAGTCACGGCCTACAACGCAGTCTGTTGGTATGAATATTTGAAGAAATTTCCCGATACCAACTCTGACCTGTTTAATAACTGTTCATCGCAGGCAGACTTTCAACAGGCTTATATTTTGAAGAAAGGCTATGACCCAGTGGTATCTACATTAACGATTTTGTTTTTCATAAGTTGTTCAAATTAAAAATTTGCTTCTATATCGTATCACTCATTTCATCTGACAGAATACTTTCGGCAAATTCATGGAGGGCGGGATGAAAAAAATTCCCAGTGCTTATGACTCAGCCTGCAAAAAATATCGAATGGTCAGTGAATTTTGAAATTTTATAACATAGGTAACCTAACATCGTCTTGTATAATCGGATGAACACCAGGTTTTAAAGAATCCTTCGCAATTTATTTGAGCAGGATCCTAAGGCGTCTCAGACATCGGATGAGAGCGACGCCCTCAACGATGTTAACTCTGAGTCGTCTTATCCATTCAAGGCCTGGGCATACTGCCTTATGAGCCAACTTCGAAAGCGACATGGAACAAAGGCGATTGAGGCTGTGGTATGTTCTTGAAAAATGGTGCACTGCAGACATCTCAAGAGTTCTTTCAGAAACTAGAAATGACTGAAATTTGATTATACACAGAAAGAAGAACGCACGCATTCATTGAAACATTGGAGAACCACTTTGAAAGAACGCGACAATGAATTTAGGGCTCGTCACGGTGTCCCACCTATCCAAACGGTTACGGATGTGAGTAATATTGTATAATGTAATATAATTTCTAGTGAATATCAGTAGTGGAAGTCCATCAGCCTTATAGTTTTGATAATGATTCAGCTGAACAATGCCGCGCAAGAATGGGCCGACAAACTTGCCAGACAGTGCGACAGTCAACACAGCGGAGATGATGAACGAAAATGGCGCGATGAAGGTAACATAACTTCGGATGAACCGATTACTACCATGCAAATGTGATTTTAAAAATGAATGAGAGTACATACACCATACATCTTATAGTATTTATTGATTAAATCGTAGCCACAGGAGAAAATCTTGCTAGTGGGAGTCACGCTGACAAGAAGGAAATCAACGCTTATCAAGCGTCTGATGGATGGTACGAAGAGATCCAATACTACCCTTATCCCGGTGGGTTTGACGGGAAAGACGACAAACTGTTTGATAAAATAGGTAGGTAACTGGAAACTTTTTTCCAAGCAAGATATTTCCCGATCACCTTATCACACTGATCGATGATCGTAATTTTCAATTTTTTCGTTTTAGGACACTTTCACGCAAACCGGTAAAATTTCTATAAAGTAGCAACAACCATAATGAGATATACAATCCAAGTCAGCAGGACTTGATATGAGTTTGTGTTTATTGTTCTCAGTTTGGAAAGATACCAAGTATGTGGGATATGGTTACGCTTACAATGAAAATTGCCCTCCTGGTAGAGACAAGTGGTACATAGTGGGAAGATACTACCCAGCTGGAAATTTCAATAACAAGTACAGGGAAAACGTGATGCCAATCCAATAATAGATTTGCATGGTGTTTCGCATGATTTTTTTTATTCGGACCGGTCATTGTCTCTTGTTTAAATATTTGATATACAAAAAACTCCAATAAATATTTCCGTTCAATCGCATTAAAAAGATGTTCAGTGCTCCAGTGTCCAGTGTATATACATTCACAAGTATCTAAAAATCGGCGCAATTCTGAAACGTTCATCAATAACAACTGCAAGTGTTTGTTAAAGTTTGTTCAGAATGCAGCAAGATTTAAGACTGCATCATCAACAGCAAAACTTGCAAATTCATCCAAAAATTTCCAGTCTGCTCCACTCAAGGTTGTCTTTTCTCAAACACGTTGCACAACTGCACACCTCTTTAGCGATCATCCTCATTTCTACAATTACATAAGACATGGGTGCGAAGTTTAGAATTGCTGAAGTGTAAACGGAGGGTGGGCGAGTGGGATACCAGAAATCGCAAACTCATCTGAATGTAATTCCTGCAATCTGCTGTGCTGCTGTACTATTGACTGTACGCACGAAACGATTGATGAGTATCATATCGCTGTCAGAATACCTAGATATTTGCAGAACATTGCAACAATCTACGTTGCAAAGATGGTGGGAGTAACTGCGATAATATTCACGCGAGTATCGCCCGGCGATGTCTTTTGCTTCGGCCTTATCTACATACATTAAGCAACATCTAAAAATTNATGTCTTTTGCTTCGGCCTTATCTACATACATTAAGCAACATCTAAAAATTTCCGAATGAAAACGTAAAGCACACAGTATACACCTCTCACGAAATATAAACTAGAATCTGGGTATTATTATTATTTTTTAAACAAGCTCACACTTCCTGCTCTAACAAGCAAAACCAGGAAGACATTTTTACCCAGTACACTCGTATGTGGAGCAAGTGATGCTGATTCCAGAAATGTGATCAAAGATACTTGACCACAACCGATTGCTGATATGAAAGAAATAATTACTCCCTCCAGCGTAATTAGTTATCAACGCGTGATAGGCAGCTTAGCCGCGTAGTATAGAATTACGTTGTAAATGATCATACCTGAGTCGAGTTTATAGAATTGCATAATACTTGTGGGTGCAAACATGTATAAAGCTAACCAGGATTATGTAATGGCGACTTAACGAATTGTTAAATTTCAATAAAAATGCAGATAGGTATGTATGCATATCCAGTCCTAAGTAAAAATGCGGAATTGTTTCACCGACTGGAGTGAGTATATAAATGAGGGGATTCGGGAAGAGGAATGTACAATCTCTGTGAAGACAGGTGCCTACAAAGTTCCAACTTTGACTGAAATCTTGGTGATAAGTCGGTTTGAAGATCGTATACTATACCCGAAATCTTCTAGCTGATTCAATATGGCGCGGAACGCCATAGCTATCCTTTGCGCCACCGCGGTATTTGCCGTGGGTGTCCACGCTGGGAGCTGGACGGATTACGGAATGTAAGCTTTATTCAAGCGCTTCGATTATTGTCGAAGGAATTGTGTACTTCAGGGGATAAACTTTAAATTCTATTCGCAGGGCTCAAACATCCTCTGCCTACGAATCCGTTTGTTGGTACGAGAACTTGAAACAGTTCCCCATCACGAACACCAAAGATTTCAACAAGTGCACCGGTCAAGCCGAGAGTGTAAAGAAGCAAATTAAGGACGATGCCATGGCTAAGGTAAGCCATCAAGATTTTGTCTTGAACTGAACTGTACGTGGTAGGTGTTTAGATAAGATGGATAACGTAATGGGTTTGTTTATCAGAGATACTTCGGTGACTGGCTGAAGCAGCTCGCCATGAACAAACTCCCCAAGGAATACGACTCCGCTTGTGCTCAATACACAAAGGTAACTTATCTTACTGAATCGGCCATATTAAATTTTGAATGCGCCACTTTTTATATGAGTAAGCAACGGTTAGATTAACCGTGATTTTGTGACCCTGTTTAGAGTGCCGACGCAGCCCCAGCCGCCGATGAGAGCGATGCCCTCAACGACGTCAACTCCGCCGAATCCTATCCCTTCAAGGCCCTCGCCTACTGCTTGATGGGTCAACTTCGCAAAAAGCACGGAGACAAGGCTATTGAGGCCGTGGTAAGTTGCTCACTTCGAAATTTTGTTGGGTGTTCAGAGTAGAGCATAAAATTCATAAAACTTGTGACTTCTTTGGCTTCCAGAAATCCGAGCGTACTCATTCCCGTAAGCACTGGAGGACAACCCTTTTGGACAGAGACAACGAATTCAGAGCCCGTCACGGTGTTGAGCCTATGAAAATGGTTAACGATGTAAGTTCCCATAATTTTGTAAACTATATGACTATGCCCTAGCATTTAGGCAAGTGTATTACGAAGTATAATTTATAACAGCTCAACGAAGCTGCCCAAAAGTGGGCCGATTCTAATGCTGCCTCTTGCACCATGGAGCACAGCGACAACGACGATCCCGGTCGCAAGTGGCGTGGGGAAGGTAAAAACCTATTCCTTTGTCTTTATGCAGCGATTTGTAACTATTTTGTTTCAACGGTTAATTTAACCTGTAATTTTTGTACACCCAAAGGAACTGGCGAATCTCTTGCCAGTGGTGGCGGTGGAGACGTGAAGGAAGTGAACGCATACAGGGCCTCTGATGGCTGGTATCAAGAGATCAAGGACTATCCATATCCAGACGGCTTTGACGGACAAGACGACGCGTTGTTCCACAAAATAGGCCATTTCACCCAATCTGTGTGGAAGAACACCAAGTACGTCGGCTACGGCTACGCTTACAATGACCAATGCAAGAAGTGGTACATTGCCGGAAGGTACTCACCTCCTGGAAACTTCAACAATGACTACAAAGCCAACGTTCTCCCACCAAAGGATTAAGAACGTATCTGATGCACAACAAGCAAACATTCAAGGCTCTACAGTTCAGAATATTTTTAATTGATTGTTTTAATGTGTTGTTATATAAAAGTCTAAAATCCCAAACGCAGTATCCCAATAAAAGTATTTCGCAATGATATGAGTTTACATGTGACATCGACACTAATTTAGCATAGAATTTCACGTAACATACTTTTTTTCCTAAAGACGAATGCTAGACTGATTCTTGTGGGTGAATATCTGTATTGACAAGAAAACGGAGTAAAGTCAGCGGAAAATAAGATTTTAACGAAACTGCTTGGTTTTGAATATGAATTTCCTAGGTCAACGTAGAAGACAGCAGCAGCATTTTATTACAAATCCATTCAGATATGTACAGATGACAGAGACTATAAAATGCTAAGCTTACATTGCACATCTCTGAAGAATCAAATACCAGTTTTAATTAACAAGCTAATCGGATTTGCGAGATATTATTTTGCATGATTTTTTCCTCCAACTATTACGTGATACGTTCATTGAATTTGTTAGACATGCATACATCATTACGCTTCAGTAGTTTCCCAATTTTTATGGTTTTCTGCAACAGCAACACAATTTTACGCCATATTGCTCCTCCTCATTTTTCATCAAATGTAAAATTGCTGGAAAACACGCATCTATCTAAAAAAAATCTCGCTAATCCATATTTGCTCTTTTTGTCTACATCTCCATTCTGTCAAGATTTTTGGTTGTTTGAATGGAAGAAAAAACTTTATTGTGTAATAATTAAATGTACACACATCTGGATCAGTGTCGATGACGCTGTATGGGAACTCTACTTTCAATGTGGGAAACACTCTACCGAAGCATGAGAACGTGAGAAATATGAAAGCTACAGAAAATCTTCTTTGCATATGTGGTGTAGGCATACATACTATTTAACTAGATAATTAATGCTTCTCAACAATATCACATATTCGAGGTGTGGACACGTGCATGAGAACAACCTGTGTAAATATTTAATACGCAACTAAATAATCTGACGTGTGATGAGTATGTCAATTCATTCCAGATTTTTAACATATTTTTTTTACTATGCCACGCACATTTCTCACTTGCTCGTCTGTTTATACATACAAACCGTGACTCCAGCATCGTTTTACTTAACAAGGAAGTGACTGTTGACGGTAACAAATCGTAACGAATGATGAACACGCTTGAGAAAGTTTCTCCACAAAAATTACTGACGTGTAGAATTGAAGTGATGATGTAATTTTGCGTAATATTTGACTGATACGGTGCGATATGGAAGCTTCATCTCGATCCTCACATCTGCTGATAAAATTTTCAAAGAATTTACTGCCGATGTGGAGGAATTGAGTCAGGAGTTTAAATAATCAAGCAAAGGAAAAAATAATTATGGATTTTCACAGGAAGTAGCCTGCGCCCACTATAATTAGCTGTTGATTATCCATAATGTGCTTGTTCGACAAGTATGAAACATGCTCTCGTCTAAAAATTATCTTAAGATAACCACATGTTTTAGGTTACTTTATCGAGTACTGATTAACATATTCGGGAGTACAGAAATATGATCTTGATACAAAATATTGGACAGCATTTCAGAGCGTTTAGCTCCATCCAGTATATATAGACCGGTAGTCAAGAATCTTCCGAATCCATAACCTAACTTTATCTGGATAAGAAACGTTGTCACTCGATAACTCTAATTATACGGATTTGAATAAGAAAATTGGATTTTAGGAAACGGAGGCTGAAAGCGAGAATCATGGCCCGCTTCGCCCTTATAGTGGCTCTCTGCGTTACTGTCTGTGCGACTGGAGGTAGCGCTGTGAGCTGGTTGGAGTTAGGAGCGTAAGTTTCAAGTAAAAATGTCAGCTTTAAAAAGTACCTCGAATTTATGAAAGAACCCTACCAAATCTTAATTCTTCAGGTCGATGGGTGTTCGAGCATATGACGCTGTCTGTTGGTACGAAAAACTCAAACAGTTTCCCAACACCGACAGCAGTGGATACACTATGAACTGCTTTGGACAAGCGGAAAACGTGAAGAAGCAGACCCAAGGAGATGACATGATCAAGGTTTGCCAAAAAAACCAATTCTTTTCTATTTCTTCCCAGTGTACAAAATAGTATCGAAAACTATTTAATTTACAGCGATACTTTGGTCAATGGATGATTCAACTCGCGATGGATGGTCTTCCAGACGAGTACGGTTCAGAATGCAACAGCTATCTGAAGGTACAAAATCCATAAAACCCTCGAGAGAATCCAGGTGATGATTTACTTGAAAGTTTATGAAGATTTTAAGATGAATTTATTCAATCTCTAAAAGGATCCTGAAAAGAAAGCCCCCGCAGATGAGAGTGATGCTTTGAACGATGGCCAAGGAGGAAAGACATACCCTTTCCAAGGATTTTCATACTGTATGCTCAACAAACTGAGGCAAAAGTTTGGTAGCAAAGCCATCGATGCCGTGGTAAGCTTTTAACAAAGGTCACATTTGTTAAAATATCCAAAGTTTGTAAGTCCATTTTTACTAATGTTTAGAAAGCGGAGAAGACTCAGCGTAGAAAGCACTGGATGACCACTCTTCTGGACCGCGACAATGAATTCAGGGCTCGTCACGGTGTACCACCAATGGCGCTTATGAAGGATGTAATTAAACTATTTTTTATTTAACATTTACCATTTTGTCAAAAAAGAGCTATTCTGTTGAATATCAAATATTGTTTTAGCTGAACGAACAAGCTCAACGATGGGCTGAAAAGAATGCCGCTGAATGCAACATGTACCACAGTTCAAACGACTATCCTGATCGTCAATGGAACGGTGCTGGTACTGGAGAGTCTTTATTCTCTGGACCAATAACTCCTAAAGAAGATGCTGCTTACATGGCTTCAGACGGGTGGTACGAGGAAATCAAGGATTATCCTTACCCAGAGGGATTCAAGGGGGGCAGTGCTCTCTTCCATAAAATTGGACATTTCACCCAGGTGAAAATTCGATACAAATTGTCTATTTGCACACGTCTTGCATCATTTAACAATTAATTCTTAATTGAAAATGTTTTCTAGTCTGTATGGAAAAGCACAAAATACGTCGGATATGGCTTAGCTGAAAATCCAAACTGCGGAGGTCAAAAGATGTACATTGCTGCTCGTTACTCTCCCGCTGGAAATATGGAAGGAGCCTACCAAGAAAATGTACTGCCGGTTAAATACTAAACGGTTTAAATTGCCAATCTGCCCGTCCTCTGAAACTGGAAATTCTTTTAATTCAATTTACAGTCTAGTGCTTAAAGTTTTGTTGTTAATGCTGTTGCGTGTCTAAAATTTAAACATGTCACATAATTAGAAATACCTGATTATAGAAGCGTTAAAAAATATAATATGGAGATTGATATGCAAGATACGTTTTGCTCACTAATTGCTTGAAGCTTCTCATTTTTTGCACGTATAGTGAATACAGACCAACAACTCATCAATTCAAGTAGCCAATGTTGACAGATAATACGTCTTAATAGGTACAAAGCTGCATTAAGCATAAAAATTCCCACACAACGATATCTACAAACCCTGAACAGAAACGAGAAAGCTTAACGAGTTGAAATGAATCGTTTAAGTTGCTTCCTAATGGTGATAAGCACACAGTGGCGCACTGCTAGCATGAGATCAGAATGGAATTCAAGCACTTGCTGATTAAATATCCTGGAAGCTGAAGCATGAAATCAGTGACTGAGCATTAACTAGGATAAAGATCTGGGTTATACATATTGAGATGAATACCTACCTATTAATTCAAGGTACCTAGTAAGTTCCTACACGGAACAGCGACTATTGCTAATTAAAAATTCTGAAGAAATGCTCCCGTTGAAATTGTGGAATCTGAGGAAATGAAAACTTTTGCTCTCTGGTCTTTATTTTTGCATATTTGGAGGAATGCAGAGCTAGAAATTAATGTGTCATACGCTTGCGGAAAGAACGTGGCACGAGTTGGAACCAAATGGAAATGAAAGCGAGCTAGTAAAGCGATTCCTGAAAAAGTTGCCTTGTTGTCATCTTTGATTAAAATTTATGATGACTTCCATGTTACTGAGCTGGAGATCTCTCGTCCTTTAATGAGTGGCACACTGGCAGTACCAGCAGTTCGAAACTTACAGTAAGTTTTCAAAATGCATACCACCTCAAATCGCGACTGAGTAGTATATAAGAGAAATTTGAAACTGGGTCAGTCATCAGTCCTTTCAAAAAAGCTGAAGCTTGAGCTTGAATTTCACTTGTCCAGCCGAAAAGAAGAAGAGTTATTTTCAAAAATCGGAGATCAACTTACTATCAACATGGCAAGGCTTGTCTTGGCCGTCCTTTGTATAGCTACGGCAATAGCGTCTTCCGGTGCCGTAACCTGGACCGAACATGGAATGTACGTTTCCGCAAAAAAATAGAGTAACCTTTTTGTATCTTTTGTACATTTAATGCATTCGAAAAAAATTGCCATGTTTCAGGAAAATGAGTGTTCGTGCCTACGACGCGGTCTGTTGGTACGAAAAACTCAAAATATTTCCCAACACGGACACCGAAGGATACATGAAACAGTGTTCTACCCAGGCGGAGCAAGTACGGTCTCAAATCGTGCAGAAAATGTCGGATGAAAAACGCCAAAAGGTATTGAATAATCATTACATTTTCAAGTAAAGAATTATGGAACCTATTAATTGACAATGCTACGTTAACCCCTATTGCGTAGGAGTACTTCACTAAGTGGATGGCACGACCAATGGGAGGCCTTCCCTCCAACTACAATTCTGCTTGTGGTAGCTTCTTGTCGGTATAGTTTTAAACTTTCTCAATATAATTATATTTTTCATTACATTTCGGGATAGTGTCACCATATACAATTCCAACAAGCTTTGTTGGTGTGCCATTTAAGAATGCTGACGCGAGAGCAACTAAGGACGAAGGTGATACTCTGAATGACCATCAGTCTCAGGCATACCCATTCCAAGCCTTTGCTTACTGCTTGATGAGCGAATTGAGGAGAAATCATGGTGATGCAGCTACTGAAGCAGTGGTAAGACATTTAATGGCGCATAGTGTAGTGATTTCATTTATATAGGATTGAATGTGGTGACTAATGCAGTTACAAAAGAAGCAAATAATTATTTTGAATATGTCGTAGAAAAATGAGAAAACCAACCAGAAGAAGCACTGGATGAGCACATTGTTGGATCGCGACAATGAATTCCGAGCCCGGCACGGTGTTCCACCCTTGAGACTCGTCGACGAGGTGAGTATATCTGACAAGTTTTGACTTATTGTTAAAATATAAAATAAAGAGAACGTATACATCTTGAATTTTACAGCTCAGCCAAGCTGCTCAATACTGGGCGCAAAAGAACGCGGATGAGTGCAACATGTACCATAGTGAGAATGACGATTCCATTCGTCAATGGCGAGGCGAAGGTGAAGCTACAGCTACCAACTGGTATTTTGTGAATATATCCAGTAAGTATTAATTGTGGTCATTGCGTTTACGTAGGAACCGGTGAGTCCTTATCTGCCGGAGGTGGAACTATTGACAAGGAAGACGCTGCCTACATAGCTTCCGACGGATGGTATGAAGAAATCAAGGACTACCCATATCCAGCAGGCTACACCGGAGATGGATATGACAATCAATTCATGAACATTGGACACTTCACACAATCCGTTTGGAAGGGAACCAAATATGTTGGGTATGGTTACGCCTACAATCCCGATTGTAAGGCACGTGGAGGATACTCTTGGTATATTGCTGCTCGCTACTCACCTGGAGGAAACATGATTGGCAGCTTCACCGACAACGTGCTTCCACCGCGTGACTAAACATGTCTGCTTGATATGAAATTGGAGTTGAAATGTCCAATGAATCAGGAACTGTAAATGACCGTCCCTCCTTTTGTTGATTATGTACATATGTGTATTTTAATTCTGTATTGTCATTTTTGGAAATTAGAATTGTTTAAATTGTTCACAACTTTATATTTGCCTATGTGGAAAATGAATTGTGAATAAATCTTATGAGCATTGAACCGCTGAATGTTTTGGTAATAATACACACTTTATCAAACAAGGAGCATCAATGAAATTCAGCACATATTATGCATTTTTTATGCATGTCAAATTGACCACGAAATTTTCACATGCGAAGCAATCAGCTTTCATTGAACAAATGCGATACGAAACACAAGTAAAGAGCATTTACTTTACAGATTAAAAAACAAGATGCGCTTGCTACAATTTACGATATCTTATTGCGTATTTTCTTACCGCACCAAAGAAAATCATTGTACCATCTTCATTCTACACATCCGTTCCACATCTTAAGCATGCCAGTACAAATATACTTCACTTCACACGTGAGGCTGCAATTACTGATTTTAAGCTCCAGCAAACCATCACGCACCACCCGTAGTTGTTACCAAATGTTTACATACTGTGTGAGAATTTGCGAAACGCTAAATAGAAGATAAGCAAGATTATAGATTATGCCTCCGTCACGGTCTCTCTGAAAATTGTTGGGGTTGAGTTCGCACGCTGGAAAGAAAAAAACCATTTAATCAGCAACCACCTGGCAAACAAACTACTTGAGAAGTACAATTTGTCCAGAGTGCATTGTGTTTGTAGTATTATGTAACTTTTATGCAGCTACATAAATACCTATGCCGAACAAACACACGTGTATACCTAAGATAACTTCCTGGGTCGAAAAGTAATACGTCATAATTGAAAAGAAAAACTTGTACCAGCAACCGAAAGTCGTAGATTATTGGTCTCACTCAAATTTCAAAAGAGTTCAAGTGGTTTCGGACACGTTGTAATCTAAAATATTTAACAATTACATATATGCCGACATCCGTGCATTGCGCTGCTTCACATATTAATTTTAGACGCTTTTTTCCAACTCATTTGCTTCCTTGTTTTATTTATGCTAACATCTATCTAAAAACATGGGAGACAGAAGATGCATCTCCGAAGACGGAAAACTATAATTGGAATACTTTAAGAGACACGCCGTACAAGCTGGTGATTTACCCTTCTGACTTCCTTCAACAAAAATGGGTTGTGTAATCCCTATTTTCGTCTCCGGACCGCAAATTAAGAAATTACAAAGCAACTATTGCTTTAGTTTAAATGCTTAAGTATCATGTAGATTAACGATGAGGAGGGTAAATCTTAAAACAATTAATTCTATTTTAATTGATGTAATGCAAGGAGTTCAGAATGTATATAAGCGCTTTATGGCTTTCCGATTTCCATCAAAACCATCTTTGGATTTGACCTGTGTACTCCTCAAAACGATTCTATATTTTTTACAGTCTCTAAATAGCTTTAGTTTGAAAAGTCTTTTCTAACCTGCAAAATGACACGTTTTGCAATTAGGATTTGCGCGGCAGCCCTCTGCTTGGTCACTGTTGGCGCCATGAGTCCTTTGGACTACGGCGTGTGAGTACTTTTTAAACTTATTTTTAATTTGTGTACTACAACGGTTTATTTAAAATTATCTCGAAAATAATTACATTTCTGAATAATTGGCCACAGAGCAATGAACACCAAGGCCCTGCAAGGGATGTGCTGGTACGAGTACCTCAAGAAAATGCCCGAGAGCCCGTACACCGGAACAGACAATTTTGGCAACTGCTACCTCAACTCGAACGTTGCTGACCTGCAAAAGCAATTTGCTGACCAAGGTGTCAGCGGAGACGATGCGAAGGTAATACACAGTATTTTTGTGATAGTTTTGCAAAAAATGAAGAGAAAAATAATGCGTTTCTCTTTATACATGACAGCCTTACATTGGACAGTTTATGCACCAAAGAACCATGCAATTTCTTCCAGCAGCCAGTGGCTACTCTGCATGCGAAGAATACTCCAAGGTATGAAATATTTTTAAAAAGACTCCCGTGTCATAGAATCGGTATTTGCAGAGTTATTTTTTGATCTATTGAAGGATGCTGACAAGGCTCCGGAGCAGACTTTCAGCGAACTTTTACGAGATGGTGACACCGCCTACCCTTACCGTGGATATGCTCACTGTGTCATTGGACAACTCCAAAAAACTTATGGCCAGCCCGCTATGTCTGCAATGGTAAAGTTTTTCTTCTTAGATTTCTTAGAGCTGTTGAAACTTGGAATTAATCGCACATTGTGTATAAATTATCAAGGACGAGAAATGGAAGTACAGAAGTCTGCCCTGGCTCAAAGTGGTCAACGACAGAGAAAATGAAAATCGTGCTCGTCACGGAGCCAAGCCCCTTAAGCTGAACAAAGAGGTAGGCCAGTTAACCGTTAAGAGCTTTTAATATCTTCAATTTAAATTGTTTAAACTAAAAGAAATTCTGCTATGAAATCAGTTGACCGACCGGGCGCAACGATGGGCCGACAAGTTGGCTAAGAAATGCAGCCAGCTCCAACTTACCGACCACATCCAGCCCGGAAATCCTGACTACAAGTACAAGAACGAGCCCACTGGAGAAAGTATTTCTCAGAGTTCATCCCAACTCATCTCCGAAGACAATGCTCTCACCGCAGCCGATGGATGGTATGAAGAGGTGAAGGATTACCCATGGCCCGCGTACACCGGCAATGGTTACGATTCGCAATTTGGCAAAATTGGACACTTTACAGCTCAAGTCTGGAAGGGCAGTGAGTACGTAGGATATGGGCTTGGAAGGCGAGACGGTTGCGATAAAGTGTATGTTGTGGGTCGCTACTGGCCTGGTGGCAATGTTGTCGGAGTTCCTGATTCCTTCAAGAATAACATTGGTGCTCTCCAATCTTAAACTTGTGTAAACAACATACTTTCCGCTTTGTAAATTCCGCATTGTAAAAAATTTATCCGAGTCTCTTTCCAAACAATTCGTGTTTCAATAAAAGCAATTAACTCAGCAAAAGCAACATCAGATTGAAATTTTTATTTGAATTTCATACTTAATATTCCAATACTACTCCAACTTCCAAACAATCCGTAATTAAAGCAACAAAAACTAGTTCATTAATCATCATTAGCTTTTCTGACAAATAATTGTCGTTGCTCGTGCAGTCGTGAATTTATTTATAAAACTTTATCCCAAAGCAAGTCCCTATCTTCATATTTTGTAAAAAAAATAGTAAGAAATATTCTGCAAATCTGCAAAATCTATATATATGCACTTTTGTATATCGTCAAATGCATCTACGACAAAGTCTGTAGATACCAAACTACCTGCTGGACGGCTTGGAGAAGGAGTTTTATTAGCTGTCTGTAAAACTTCAAAAATCTCCTTCTTTTATATTCTTCCGCTGACAAAAAACCATGAGCAAATACTACTCAAGGACACACAACCATGCAAGATGAGATGATTACTATTTGACGATTGTCTGCTGTGACTACAAAGTCAGTACTGTATACTGTATTTCCATGTTGTAAATTCACCCAAAAATCAAGTGACGATTTAGGTGCTTTTTTACTGGGCATATTGTTTGTCATTGTTAATTAGAATGTTACATATGGACACAACATACGACGACGCTCTTGAGTGATGTCTCTCACGTCTGGGTTTTTGGTTTTTATGCAAAAATCGTCTAAAAATTCTCCTGCAGTTGTGGTCAGCAGACAGAGACCTAACAAAGTGCTAAATTACGCATGATGACGATGCACAAGCAAAACTCTTTTCTGGTGTATTTACAAATGTATTTTTAACAATGCGAGATTATAAACACTAAATACTAAACAGACGTTTTTCACCAAAATATGGAATGAATGGCGATGTAGAAAAAGCATAGATTTCTCGGGTGGTATAAACTCGTCACATTTCACTGGAAGATGACATTCTTCTCCAAGGCGAAGGCGAAGAAGTCTGCTTTTGAATTTGTGCTAAAACGTTTTGAATTGAGGGAGACTCCTCCATTCATTCATCATGTTTAAAATTTCGATTGTATTATCTACAATTTCTGTCCTATCTCTCCACGGTCCTTCCCTAGTGTATGGAGGAAATGTGGGTGGGCGTGTGCAGGAGTTCAAAAGTCACGTTGTAGACCATGGAATGTAAGATTGGCTTCACTCAAGCTCACTCATTTTAAATAAGTCCAAAGTTTTTGTTCACATACACTTATAAATTTTATTGGTTTGTTCCTCACTTTTGGATTCAAGTATCCTAGCCGCCAACGCGTATGAAGCAATTTGTTGGTACGAGTACCTCAAAAATTACATCCCCAAAACGAGGAGCTTGTCCTTCAACGAGTGCAACTTTATTGGTTTGTTTCTCACTTTTGGATTCAAGTATCCTAGCCGCCAACGCGTATGAAGCAATTTGTTGGTACGAGTACCTCAAAAATTACATCCCCAAAACGAGGAGCTTGTCCTTCAACGAGTGCAATGGCCAGGGAACATTTCAAAAGAAAATGCTCTTTAAACAAAGGGCAGACGAGGTGGACCATTACAAATATTTTAACAGAAGACAACTTCTCCGAATTGCCAAGTTATTATCACATTTTGTTCAATGTTTTAGCGCTACTTTGGCAAGTTTCTCCTGCAGTACGCTATGGACAAACTTCCAGATGATTACCTCCAGTGCTCACAGTACCTTCTGGAGGTATTACTATTAAAAGCTCATACAACAATTGTTAGCATATACCCATCGTAAAATTGTGTTAACAAGCTTTTTGTTGTGTAGGATCGTTATGCCTCGCCTCAAAAAGACTACAGTTTAGAATTAGACGACTCTTATGCTCCCAACAATACTCCGTATCCGTATCAAGCGTTTTCGTACTGTCTTGCGGCTACTTTGCACAAAAAGTATGGCGACGGTGCTCTGAACGACTTGGTAATATTTTCTACGACACCTTTGACTTTGAAAATGTCAAAAAATTTATGCATGCACAAAAAGTATCATGTTTTGACATAAAATGACATTTTACCCTGCAGGCAAGACGCCTCACTAAAAGCTGGCATTGGGCAGACGCAATGTTCGAACGTGAAAACGAGTTTCGAGCTCTGCACAACACAAAGCCGTTGAAATTGAATGATGAGGTATTTTTGGCGAAGTAAAGAAAATGAAAGATCTTTTCATCGTTAAGTTTTGAATTAATTTATTGAATGGCAATTCTCAGCTGAATTATCGAGCGCAAAAATGGGCGGACCAACTCGCGCGAGATTGTCAAATGTACCACATCCACTCCTCGCATCCCGACTACCGCCTCAATGGAAGCAGAATGGGAGAGAACCTATTCACCGGAGGTGGCATCCAAAGTGCAAAGGAAGACATGACTTTATTCGGGACGAATATCTGGTACGAAGAAATCGAATACTATCCATGGCCCGAGTACAAAGGGTACGGCGACGGCCCTTTCCACAAATTTGCGCACTTTTCGCAAATGATTTGGAACAAGTCCGAACTCGTTGGGTATGGATTCGCAGCGAACTCGAATGAGAACTGCGGTCAGTATTTTTTTGTTTCGAGATACTTTCCTCCCGGAAATAATTACGGTACATTTAAAGACAACGTGTTACCTCTTAAATCAAGTTCAAACTGAAGTTAAGTCAAGAGTTTCAGAAACTTTAATCAAATTGTGTGCAAGACTCTTATTTAAAAATGAATAATTATAATTGTTTTAAAATCTGTTCCTTAAGAAAGCTTTGTATAAAAATGCCTTGAATTTCAATGTGAACATTTATTTGCATAAACACCATATTATTATAAGGAACTAGGCACATTATCTGCATGTCCGAGTAAAGAACAAAATTTTTAGTTTTTGTATATTCCATGAGGCTCATGCTGCCCACGTGCAACAGAACATTGACATTGGAATGTTTTGCGTCCAGTGTTCGTGGGAGTTGAGAGGACGCAGTAGAATAATTATGAATGTTGCTGTGACCTTCAAGCAAATCTGATTTTGCGAGGATTTGCCTGCATTCATTCTGGCTGACAACAACTTGTGTACCTAGGCATACCTCTAATACTACTGTTGTTTACTACCAATGCAGTTTGAGTTCTGTTTAGGGTCAATCGGCACAAACTGACTGGTCAACAAATATTAATATCGTTGTTTATAAAATGACACCATTAGATCTCCCGATCTACTTGACATGTTTAGCTGCATTGTTGGTAGTGCTGCTGAGTTTTGTAGTGTCTAAAGACAAAAATGAGAGCAAATATCCTCCCGGTAAATCTACTCAATTATTTTTACTTTCTCACAATACTTGATAATTGAGCATATAGAACTTTTTTCTTTGAAGGACCGAGACCGCTACCTCTGATTGGGAACCTGCACCAAATTGAGAAGCTGACTCACAAATCATTTCAAAAGTGGGCACGAGAGTACGGTCCGATTGTGAGAATCAAACTAGGCAGCCAAAAGTATTCAAACAACCAAGTAACAAAATCTGTCATTTAGATTAAGCTTCGGTTTTGGCGCGTGCTCACTTATTACTATGTTTCAACAGTGTAATTATCATAACGGATCCTAAATTGATGAGAGAACTGTTCTCTGAGAATGTCTCTGCAGGAAGACCTAACAATGCGGTTACCTCTGTTTACGGAGGAGCCAACCGTGGTATGCAAAGTTATAAACTTTGCAGCATAAAGATTAGGGAGACTTTAAAAAAAAACATGTACCTATGTTTATTGAAAAGGCTTCCTAAACTCTGATGGCCCAACATGGGAAGAGCAACGCAGATTTGCTATACGAACACTGAAAGATTTCGGGTTTGCCACAAGGTCGCTGGAAGGGATGATTTTAGAGGAGGCACTCAGTGTGACCAAGTATTTTGAGAAGCGTGTAGGAACCCCTGTGTCCGGAAAGCGAATTTTCAATGGACCAGTTGTGAACTCATTGTGGCACATTGTCACTGGAGAGCGGAATGAATGGGATGGCCCTGTGGAACCTGAAATAATTACGAACACATCCGAAGTTATTGAGTAAGCTCAGCAATCCTTCTCAGTTATAGTGGTCAATGTAGTTTATCTATATTGTAAGATTTATTATATTATAGCGCAAGTAACAAACTTTTCGATTCGGGAGTGATGTTTGCACCGTTTCTCCGCTTCTTCGCCCCACAATACACAGGTTGGCGACAATGGTGTCAGAGCATTCAAGGATTGTTTAAACTAACGGACATTGCTGTTGAAAAACATGTTCCGGAGTTGCACTCCAGGGCTCCATCGTAAACCAAAGTTTCCAAATCTATTTTAAGTTTCATATTATTACGCAGTATTCACCAACTGTTTTCTACTATAATAGGGATTTCATTGATCACTTTCTCCGTCAAATCGAGAGCACGCATGAGCCTAATTCGTCATTTTTCAAGGAAATAGGAAGTAAGTCTTAGCAATCATGACCGCATGGCGTGTCCCTTTTATTAAAGTTTTCTGTAAACCTTTAAATATTTTTTTCTTCGCTAGGGGAAAATTTGAACATCACGACTGCCGATTTGTTTATCGGTGGCAGCGAAACAACGTGAGTTCTTACACATTAAATCAAAAGCAAAGTGGTTATTTTACACATTGTTTTTACATTACATCGAAACCGTTGAATTTGACTATGGCTTTTTTTCTAATTTTCTTGTCGAGACAGATCAACAAGTCTAGAGTGGGCCTTACTTTACTTCAGCCACTATAAGCAAGTGCAACAGAATTTGCACGAGGAACTCGACAGAGTTATTGGTCTCTCACGACCACCTTCACTCAGCGATAGACCTGCGTACGGGACTAAATATAGACTAGACTTGACTAGAGCGTGTTAAAAATTGTTAAAACATCACATGTTAGTCTCATTGTGACGGTTTTCGCTCTTTGAAGGTTACCATACACGGAAGCAGTGATCATGGAGATCTTTCGATTGAGCAGCATCCTGTCAATTGGATTGATGCATCGCATGATGGGCGACAAAGAATTTCATGGATATTTACTTCCGAAGAATGCAATGCTTTTTTCCAACTTATACTCTATTCATCACGACCCTAAAATTTGGGGTGACAATGTAGAAGAGTTTGTCCCGGAAAGGTTTCTGAATGAGGACAGAACGGGAGTGATACGTCACGAAGCTCTGCTACCGTTCAACACTGGAAAGCGAGTCTGTCCTGGGGAAGCCATAGGGAAGGATACTCTGTTCTTGTTTCTTACGTGCATCTTGCAAAAATTTGAAATTCATCCAGATCCCGACTGCCCAAAACCGGATTTTGGTCCAGGGGGTGGTTTTCTTCGACAGCCTAAGCCTTTTAAGGTTATCATGAAAAATCGACAGTCCAAAAGCTGCTGATTATTTTTTCTGTACGTTTAAAAAAATGTCATTCTTTTGCTACGGTTGGAAATGAACGTGTATGTATTGTAGAATAATATTTTGTCTGTAGATGCGACTATTAGACAAAAACAGTAAAAACTCCATTTACAAAAATCCATAATAATGGGGATTATAAATTTCATCACGTTTCTAGCAGAAATTTTAATGAATAGCGTTTTGAAAAAATTTAGTCGTATATACAGATTTTGTACTAAAGAATATGTAATAAATAAATCTACCACATTGTATCGTCACTTGCTAAATCAGTTTTGTTTTGTGACCAATTAAGAGGAATGCTTGCACCAAAGTCTACCTGGCTAGCAGCATTCCTTTTTCATCGTTTGCATGGAGTGAATACAAAATCCAGAATACATACAACGTAGTGAAATATTTGCATAAACACGGAAAAGTGCAAAAAAAATACACGAATCGTGTGGATAATACCTACTATGTAGATATGTATATTTATATATTCCATAGTGCATTATTATTAGGTGGCCAAAATCTAGCATACACATTTTGTTCACGACGAAATCCCAAACAATTTTGCGACCTTGATCAAATAACCTTCGCGAAACCTTAAAAATCACTTATGAAATGTTGACTAAACCAGTTTTTCTGCATTCCTTACTACAACCACATTTTAATTCGCTGGACTGAACAGTCTAGAAAGGGAAAGACTGGAATGAAGTTCAATAGAATGAGTACAAACACATAAATATTTGCATCATTCACGGTTTATTTTCAACGTTTGGGAATTTTTTAAACTTTTCAAAGACGCTTCTAAAATGATAACGGAGTTCCTTCTTTTTGCTCTTGTGTCAGTAGTGACGCTATTGTTATTTTCCTACTCAAAAAGAAAAGACTCCAAGTATCCTCCAGGTAAAGTCTTTGACAAACTATTCAAATGCAACAATCGCATAAACTTGCAGCCGCGTTAGAACGTGCATATAAATTCTTATGACGTTAATCATTGCTCACAAGAAAACAGTATTTTATTTGGTAACAACTTTGACTTTTAGGTCCAAAAGGACTCCCAATAGTTGGTAATTTGTTTCAAATTGAGAAACTTCTCTACAAATCATTCGAAAAATGGGCTAAGCAGCATGGTCCTATTGTTGGAATAACTTTGGCCACACAAAAGTAAGTCTTGCTTCGCTCCGACTATGAGATCCGTTTGGTATATATGATCTCGTTTTTAAAACGCTCTCCAAATCTGTGTGTTGTGTTAAATTATAAATTCGTTGTTATACAGAGTGGTAATTTTAAACGAACCTGAACTAGTTAGGGAATTACTGGCCGACAATGCTTCTGCAGGAAAGCTACAAAATCCAGTTATGGATGTGAAACAAATTGAGAAACTTCTCTACAAATCATTCGAAAAATGGGCTAAGCAGCATGGTCCTATTGTTGGAATAGCTTTGGCCACACAAAAGTAAGTCTTGCTTCGCTCCGACTATGAGATCCGCTTGGTATATATGATTTCATTTTTAAAACGCTCTCTAAATCTGTGTGTTATGTTAAATTATAAATTCTTTGTTATACAGAGTGGTCATTTTAAACGAACCTGAACTAGTTAGGGAATTACTGGCCGACAATGCTTCTGCAGGAAAGCTACAAAATCCAGTTATGGATGTGTTTGGAGGTGGAAACCACGGTCGGTAAAAACATTATGTTTAGCTGGACTACATTCTGTTACGACGTCACAGGAGTGTTGTCCTCCGTCGGTCCAACCTGGGAACAACAAAGACGCTACACCATCCGGACCCTGAAGGAGTTTGGATTGACAAAAAATACAATGGAAGGGCTCATTCAGGAGGATGGTGTGAGACTGCGAAATTTTCTGGAAAAGAGGGTAGGTTTGCCCATCGCTGGTAATAAGCTTTTCAATGGAGCCGTTGTGAGTACCCTGTGGAGCATTGTCTCAGGGGAAAGTAACGATTGGGATGGACCGGAAGAGCCGGAAATTTGCAAAAGAGCTTCAGCTGTCATAGAGTACTCTTTACAGACATTAATGGTTCTTTACGTTTAATTTACGAGGTACAAAACTGATGTTGACGATTCGTGAATTTGGTTATTAGTAGCCTTAATGTTATTTTTGACACTGGCTTGGTGTTGGCCCCCTTCTTGAGATTCATCATTCCTAATTCGTCTGGTTGGAGGAACTGGCTCCGATCCGTAAACGGTCTTTTTGAACTGGTTGATGTCACCGTTGCAAAGCATGCTGACGACAACAACTTCAAGAATCCTAGGTTTGTGAAGAAAGCAGGCTGAGAAGCCCAAAGAAAGACATTGCATTCAATATATACTTCTATAATTCTTCCTATTTGCCAAAGGAAAAGTAAGTAATGGTAAGTAAAGATACCTATACGATACTCGTTGGTTTTCTATTTTCAGAGATTTTATAGATCACTACCTAAATGAAATTCATGAAACAAAGGACACTTCTTCAAGCTTTTACCAGGAAATGGGAAGTAAGACCTGTTTGCTAGCCATTATTAGTACTTGACTTCAACAAATTCTATTCATAAATCTTGTTTGCTTAAATTTTCCAGGGAAAAACCTGAGATCACAAGTGTTCGATCTGTTTATAGCTGGAAGTGAAACAACGTAAACATTTTTCTAAGTTTTCTTGTTATTTGCATTATTGTCCACACTTCTGGAATAGTAACTTTTAAAAACTTTTGCAGAGCCACCACATTGGAATGGATCATGTTTTACTTAAGTCACTACCAGGATGTACAGAGGAAAATCCACGCCCAACTTGATAATGCTGTGGGAAGAAGTAAACCTCCATCCTTGTCAGATAAGCTATCGTAAATCGAAGCGATAATTTCTTTGCCAAACTATTCAGTTAAACTGTAACTAGATTTTCAAAAACGGTTACAATTACCCCTTAGATTACCGTACTTGGAAGCAGTCATTTTAGAAGTGTCTCGGATAAGCAGCATTATAGCCGTCGGTTCGCCACGAAAAATGAATTATGACAAGGAGTTTCACGGTTATGTCATTCCCAAGGACACAGTACTGTTTGCAAATCTTTACTATATACACCATGATCCCAAGGTGTGGGGCAAGAACGTCCTCGAGTTTGTTCCGGAACGGTTTCTCAACTCAGAAGGAACTGCCGTGGTCCATAATGAGGCTCTATTGCCTTTTGGTTTTGGAAAACGCCAATGTCTCGGCGAGCACATTGCGAGAGATACTTTATATTTGTTCATGGCGTGTATACTACAGGGGTTGGAAATTCATTCGGATCCGGAGTGTCCAGAACCTGATTACAAACCTACAGGTGGATTTGTAAGGCAACCAAAACCGTTTCGGATACTACTGAAGCACAGAAAATAACGGGATTCCAAT
>JAHZMW010001348.1:0-13788 GCA_027743745.1 Alloscopus bannaensis | reverse complement strand
TTCTACCGTTAGATTTTATCTTGAATTTAATTAATATAGCGAATAAAAA
The DNA here is from genome assembly GCA_027743745.1 of Alloscopus bannaensis. NCBI lineage: Eukaryota > Metazoa > Arthropoda > Collembola > Entomobryomorpha > Entomobryidae > Alloscopus > Alloscopus bannaensis. The sequence continues at coordinate 13,739 of JAHZMW010001348.1, read as the reverse complement.
TTGAAAAATCTAAACCGTACTGTTAGAGAATGGGGGCAAGTCCTATATTGATACCATACCTATGTACATGTTTCATGTATCTCCTACTAATCATGTTATGCTACTTACTGCTTGATTTATTGCCGTAAAGCTAGCAGGAATGAGATCTCTGTGTTTGGTAGCTTATTCAGAAGTGAAACTAAAATATCAACACTCTGTTTTGTAAGATGTATTATTACTTGTTGATTTTAGATAAATTATATTGACAGTATTTATCATCGTTGAGATTGAAGAGAATGTCATTTAATACTAAATAAATTATCAAGGCATTATGAGAGTGCCTTACTTATTAGTCGAAATTAGTACGTGGTTAGTCAAAGGTTTAATTGGCAAAAATAATGCGGTTTGCACAGCCATGCAAAAGGCTTCATACTACGCATATGCTATACAGTGTTTCAAAGCGTAGATATTTTGAGAGAGCTTTAATATTACTGGATTCAGAATGTGAGGGCAGTCAAAAAACACATGTAAATCGATAACTTTTTATTCATCAACATGATAATTTAAAGGTTCTTTTTTTTAAATTATTGAATTTTGTGAGATTGTCATCTCATAATATGCTTGTTTGTAAAGGGGGAGCAATTGCACAGCAATTTCCTCTGGAAAAGAAATCTAAGTGTACTTTATGTAGACCGAACGTCAAGAGTCAAGTTAGGTGTGTGATGATGCATGCACATCTCATATAATATATATAATATTGATTTTCGATTATATTCTGTTTTGCTGGGAGTGTGTAAACGCTTTGATTGATTGATTGATTGTATGATAGAGGGATGTTAGACTCACTCTGAATCCTTCTTGGAAGTAAAAGATACTATGGACCGTATCCCTTTCACCGACGTCTACAAAAATACCAATCACAAAAAACCGCCATGTATATCATAAATATTTTATTATGCCATCAATTAAAATGGTAAAGGTATAGCATTGTTATGTATCGAGCAATGGTGTTGTTGATACCTAATAATTTTTTTTAGCAATTCAATATGAATCAACAATCAGCTATCGGCTCATGCGATAGGTCAAAAAACTAGTCTACTACGAGAAAAAGGAGTATATTTTATATACTCGTTGTATGTGAAGTATATTGTATTAAACTTCGTACTGATCATAACTAATAGGTAGTTTTTTTTTCTTTGAAGGTTTGTATTGCATGAAAAGGTTGAAAGCTAGAAAGTTCACTGGAACGGTAGTTGATGTAGGATTTTATACATTAGTATATAGATGGTAAGTGAATAAAGTACGGAAAGGGAAGAGTCATTATATCCAGCATCTCATAAACACTGCAAATATGTTTTTTTTTGGCAGCTCACCATCATAATCAATCAAAGATCCAAGATTTGATTGATGATGATGCTGACGAGAGGGAAGGAAGTTGCTCGTTTCAAAAACATTAATTCGTACACACACATACAATAAATACTTAAGCAGCGACAACAATATTGTATTATTACGTTTAGCGCTGTCATCGATTATATATCGTCGGTAATCGCTCTGATGGTTCAAGACAATTTTTTGATGTTTCCTTGTCATATAAGCGGCTTGACCTATATTTCATGGTTTTAACTCTTTGCTTTCACCAGCAACGCTCCATTTCCTCTGAGAAGTATTTTTATAAATTCTAAATAGCTCTATATTGATTGTATCATTTTTTCTGACAGATTTGACAGTGATGTGTTTCGTTTCCCATAATACCCCGAATTTAAGTATTGAATCTTAGGTTTTTTTCTTGGATTTTATACATGGAAGAGAAAGTGGATTTTTTGGTTTAGCAAAACAGTTTAGGAAGAAAATGTGACCTGCACATTTTTCTACGCTGTTTTAAACTTGTATATTTTTTTGAGAATAGTATTATTACGTTGTGAATGTTTTTTTACCTTCTTCCACACGAAACAAAAGCTTCTTTATGAGATTCTCTCACGTTTTTTTTGAAATTGTTGAGAAGTTTATGGAGTGTGAAATTATTGCGTATAATTTTATAGTAATATATGTTTAAGTAGGTTAGATTGTGCCACATGTTGTATATATACCAAAAAGTTATCCGTATATATGGATTTCCTGTCACAATATATATTTTTTGTTCGCTTTCGCTCACTTTCCCCTGTTTATTCCATTCTCTCCTTTTTCTCTTTAACGCCCCCTGAATTTCGTAGGAAGTGAAAGGAAATTAACCTTCTTTTTGGCACCACTCAAAAAGTCTTTATACATCTCCGACCGGATGTATCTTGAATAGCTGTCACTCTTCATCAAGTGGTATACATGGGCCTGGAAGAGAAAACAGGGATTACACATTAAATTTGCGGATTAATCATAAGCGCGTGGATGACAATGAGAGACACATAGCTTAATAAGATATGATGCAGGCATAAGTGCTTAGATATGTAAATTATTGAAGACAAGAGAAAGTCTTCTATGTACGGAGAAAGTTTGTGTGCAGGTATGAATGACAGAAGAGAATGATGAGGAGTCACTCACCAGAGCAGTGTCGAAACTCCATCGATCCGGATTCCCGTCCTGGATGTTCTTCCTGGTTTGCTCGTAAGAGTGAGAGTCCACGTTGACCAGGCAGGTTGCATCTGGTGCGAGGAATTCTTGCCATATCTCTTCCGCTCGTTTAGGAACTTCACTCATTGGCAAGCGCTGCAGCCCAGTAATCCATGAAATTAAGAAATTCCAGAATTAATCAAACATATTAAACGAAATATTGCTGAACCGACGGATATTGAAAACCGTATTTAGCGTAGTAACCTGTAGCTCTTGAACAGCTTCCCAAAACCTAAAAAAAAATCCGAAATTTCCATATTAGACACCATCAAAGATTAGGGTGAAGTTTAGGTGTAATTTTTGTAAAAGCTTACTTGAGATTTTCTCCGGAGAATTCTTTTTCCAAGAACTTGACAAAGTGCTCGCGTCCCACAGGGTCTTTCAGAAGCTCTTCTACCGAGAAACCCCATCGTCTGACGCGTCGCGCAGGAATGTCTTTACTGTAACGTGAATAAATATTATGTAATCATGATGAGAGCCAACTTTCTTTTGAATTTTCATGTAGTTTTAACTCAATATTTTGACGTACGCCGTTCTTTCCTGATCCCAAAAGTCAGTGCTGTCTGATAACCACGGGTTTGAAGGTTCAGGAGCTGCGATGAACGGGTCGTACTCGGAGTACATGTCGTAATACGACATATGCCTTTGTTCAAAGTTCACAACATTTCCCATCATGTCACAACTTTAAGTAATCTCCTCTCACACTTTCTACAGAATTAGTAAACTTTCTCTGCAAAAATGAGGTTGTCACACTTACAGTTCGGCCACCTTTGAGATTTTTATGGAATGTCTGTCCAGCTTGTACTTGTGTGATTTGATCTGTTGTTGAAGCTCGGCTACTGTGGGCACCTTCTGAGCACCATCCTTCCCACTGACGTCCAGCCCACCGTGACGGGGACGATTCATTCTGCATACCTTCTTGATATCCATTTCCGTCGTGTTTACACAGCCCGGCTACGACAAGAAAAGAAGGGAAGTCATAAAATGACTGGAATCTCGACATAAAGTATATTCATGCAGTAATTCGATTATCTCGTTAGATCTCAGGCGATATTTAGGGAAATGATTTACATGACAAAAGGACAAAAGGATGGAAAGATAAATGTACAGCATATATTAGATCGTTTATATGCATATTGAGGCGACTAAGGAATGTCATGAATTTTACCGATGGTCTGTGAACATCCCAAAATGCTCGCTCTTGACTATCCAGCACCTTCCTTTCCAGCTTATCTCGCTTCTTATCTACTTTGCTCTGAGCCTCCGCCTGAGAATAGAAGAAAGGCGTCTTTATGCTATTCGTGTGTAAGATATCTGGACAAGTTAGCTCGTAATGACATTATTAGAATTTTTGTTCCCAGAATTAGTTCAATCGAACGCATTTTACTTTAAAATGATTATGAATTTCTGCTTGATTTTGTACCGTAGTCCGAGTTTTCCGGGTCCCAGGAGTTAGATGGCCAAAAGTATGGCGTCTGAAAGACGTAAATTCGAAATATTTTTATGAACTCGGTATAAATTGAAATGAACGAGAATGAAGAAGGAGTTTTTACCTGAAAGCGATAAAACGTCGAGTCATTTTTAACAGTTAGGATGTGATCCTCTATTGGGAAAATATAGCCATGGGCTGCCAGAAGGTGAGCCAAATGAAGCGCTTCAGCTATACAAACATGGGAGAAAGCATGTAAGTCACATTTAGCGGTGAAAGTCGTTGAGAATTAAAAATCCTGTGATCGCTTCAGAGGAGAAAGCAGCTTTAGAAAAAAACTCACTCTGATCTTCTACGTCAGTGTGTCTAATGATCCAGGAGACCAAATCAGTTCCTGAAATTCCAAACACATTTTGTAGTTTGGTATTTTGTACGCGTATGACTAACGAAGCATTGGACATATATACATGGATATAGCTGCAAAAAATAGGACTTTTTTGTATATAATTACCTGTGAAAACAGAAGGGATTTTTGTAAGAAAGCTTTTTACTGTGCGAACAGGAACACCAGTTGTCTCTTCTTGCATCTTCTCAATAATTCTTTCCATCTGCAAGAACGAACAAATCATTTAAGATGCTTTCACCGCCTCCAAAGAAAGTTGTATCAGTGACATCTCAAAGGATTATTAAGGTGCTCACCTTTTTGTACACAATATGATGCGGCGTCTGCTGTCTGTTGGCGACCTCCATTTCTGAGAACTTGGTAGACGCCTTGCCCCCCGACGTCGCGGGCGACGCTGCTGAGCTCGTGCTGACCTGTTGCTGAGAGCAGTTGGCAGAGACAGTGATCTTCGGTTCAGCCTTTCTACTGCTGCTGCTTTCCTCAGCTTGGGGTAGCTCATGTTGCTGACCCTCGATCGCGGTCGAGGGTCCACTCGCACTGGGACTTGGACTCGATCCTCTACAATTAGCGAACAAAAAAAATCTCCATTCAATCCTTACTCCTCCATTTGCATTAAATTCATGTTGATCATATAACTTTCACTTACGTCACCATCAGGACGATTGGCATGCACAACATTTCTCCGCAGAAGAATGTTTAGTTTTGAGTTGTGCAGGGGAATCTGCACAAATTCGCGGATGCAGAGCTTGTGCACACTTGTGATTACTTTGGTGTAACGTGAGCGTTGCGATTCGTTGAGTGAAAGTATTCACTTTCGAGTGAAGCAAAACTTTCACTCCTTCAATACGAGTTATGATGAGACTCAATTTTCGCAGGTGAGAGTAATATAAATAGAGGAAAATGTTGTAAAAAATGAACACTACTTTGTGACCAATTTGTTGAATATTTCGATTTTTTTCAACTGTGAGCCAGCTAAAACTGATTCGCGTTATTCAAGACCTGAGATTCAAGGAGTCTAGTCGAGTATATTAATATTGCATGCCAAATAGTATTGCCTACAAGGAATTTGTCTATATGCTCACAACAAATTTTAGCGTAGAGATTCGAAAAATTACAACTTATATCCGATTTTTGTAGCGCGTTTATTATACTGTTAGAAAAGCTGGGAAAAATTGGTAGAAAAAGCGTTTGAGTTGAGAATCACGTCGGAAAATTCACAACCTTCAATTTCCTTTATTGGGTTTAACTCTAAATTCTTAATGGAGCGCAAAGACCAACCTTAAACTTGGTTAAGTCAGTACATCCAGCTAATAAGACTGGAGTCATTTTTTTATTACATATTTTTTTCCTTAAGAATTCCACCACTTCATTCACTCATTGTAGCACACACAGGAGCACCACAAAAGACAATCATTTTGTCATTTTTTTGGATAACACCACACAACACACTCGAGCTGGAAGAAGAAATGCATAACATGAATAGAAATATACTCATATTTTTTCTTAGGAAAGGATAACATTATTTTCCATACTTTTAGTGTTTTACGCCTGTTGATAGTGTGGGTGACAGAAGTGGAGACTCAAGTATAGGAAACATTTTCAACACTTGATTCTCTCACTAAACATGGTGATCCTCTATCGATGAGTTATTATTATGTGGAGCACAATTTATTGAAGAGCACACTTGACGACTCCACTTCCTCTCCTTTTTTGCACGGATATTATATTTCACGTATCTGCGGTCCACATTGCTTCCTCTTCGCACATTTTGTGCATACATTCTTCTATAGAATATATATGAGGTTTCACAAAAAAAATTTAAGGTTTCTCTCATATATGAATGACGAACTCACATTTTTGTATGCTAAACGTGATACTGTAAACTGTTGAGAAATGTAAATGTAGATGGAAACATGATTAAAGATATGTCATGAGTTAATTCCATTTTATTTTGTAGCTTTACAAAAAATTCAGAGAATGAAGGATTTAAAGGAAAATAATATTGTCCACATTTTAGACTTTTCCGCACAGAATTCGGGAGTGTGGGAAGGAAAACAATATTTGGAGCACTGAAAATAACGGAGAGTATATATAACGCGTATATTTCTCCGCTGATCTCGTGTGTTGCGTTCTCCTCCGCTCTCCTTAAAATGTGAATGAAGTCGGAGAGAGGAGCGGATTCAGTAGTTTCCTAAGATGATGCATGCACCGTCATCATCATCATCATACATCATGCCAGCAAGTTGTGGCACACTCTAAGCAACAGTATGTGGGAAAGTGGGAGATGAAGAAGCATGATTTTTCCAAGCACAAAACACATTATGATTACTCTTATGTATGTATGTGTATACTGGAGAAAGTAGGGGTTTCGTGCACACCTCCGTTTCTCCAGAATTCGAGGAATTCGGTATTTATTCTGATCCTCACTGAGACGATAACGAGTACGAGTGTGTTTTCGTCATATCAATGTCCTCTATCTGCAATTCAATCCAATCCAAATACGGAACTCGAGAATTTCTGTAGGCGGAAGCAACTCTGTAGAGAAAGGAAAAAGTTCGCAGTGGTTCCTCCATTTGCTCTTGTACAAGAGACGGAGAGTGTATAAAACAAAAATAAATACTGTGTCTCCTGCTCCAGGCTGAGAGAGATTGTGAGTGGAAAAATGAGAATTGAGGAGAGCGTGTGGAAAAAAGGGGAAAGTGATTTGTATGTATGTAGCGTAGTGAAAGTAGAAAGCAGGTATGTAGTCAAGGGTTAAAGGAATTTTTTTCTCACATGTGAGCATTGCTGGAAATTGAGTATAGTACACATTTGTGTGTGTAGTTCTAATGCATTAACCACGTTCCAGGGTTGTAGAGAAAGTGAGAGAATGGAGAAAGGTGAAAGTCTTGAACACAAGAGAGCTACCATGTACATAACGTGGAGGCAACCATTCACTCCGCTTTTTTGCGGAGGGAAATCCTACAAAGATTATGTGAGCATTGTGGAGTAGGTATATACTCAGAAATCGGCACTCACAATAGCCAACCACCACGACCGTTATGTGTGTACGCACACACAAGAGTATTTGTAAAGGGAACGGATGCTATCGGCATCATCGAGCTTAATTTCTATTCCTGTACCCTACAGCTATATACTCTACCAGTCAACTTTCTCCATGTATTCTTCTCCGTTTATGTGGGAGTTTTTGGGTTTGCGTTTGGAGTGAATGGAAAAGAAGCCAGTATATATATATATGGATGCAGATATTCGGGATGATGTGAGTGTGTACCCCCCGGAAAGAAAAAAATGTTCGTATGTATCATCTTCCTTTTGAGAAACTGCAAGTTTCCTTCGTGAAAGGAAAGACGATGAGAAGAAGTTTAGTAACGTAATACTTTCCCCAGTGGAAGGTAGAAAGGTTGGGAAAAAAGCGGAGCTAACGAATCGCCAATAATTCAAATAGAAAAAAATCCTCACCATTTTTGGAGGAGAAAGCAGTCAATAAAAGATAGAAGTGTATAAGCTTTTTCCTGAGAGGAGACAAGTCTCTGAAAGGGTGACTCCGGTTAAAGCGCTTTTCACTTTCTCTCTTGCTTTCTTCTCTTTTTTGGGGTTCAGTGAAGTGAAAGGGCCCTGCGAAAGTACAATGTGATTACATAGGAGAGATGTTGTATGATGACTAAAAGTAAAAGTGATCCCAGAGATTTCCTCTGATAATATAAAGAGTAATATACCAAATCACACAAGACTGTCGAGTGTGTGGATCCATTTCTTTACCGTATGTATCTCACACTTTCTCTCATGATGAGCTCTCAGAGAAAGTGAGTGTAAGCACAGAAAATTCATTTAGAAGGAGAGCAAAGTCCTGGAGCAAATCCTGAAGTAGTGCATTTATGGAAGTGGAATACAAACTTCTTCTCGAGAAGATTGTTGAATATTGCAGAGATACAGCTCTTGTTCTTTTTTGTACAGCGTGAGGGATACGATACATTTGTTCACACGTGTATAAAAATAGACACACTTGGAGAGGGATGAGTTGGTATCACTCCACGTGTGGAAAAATGCTCCTCAGAGATTCTCAAGTTGATGCAAGTAATGCAGGTGGAGATGTACGAGGAGTGGATCCCTAATTTTGGAAGGAGTTTCTATAATTTCCTCTCGTTTAGAGTTTCCTACACCTTTGCAATTGGTGCTCATCAGAATTTAATGCGTTCCATTCAAAAAGCTTTGGTTAAAACTTGGATGTAAAGAAATGCTAATGATGTGGTGTCCACTCATCAATATGTGATGACTCTCGATCATTTGCGGTTCGCCAGAGATATTATCCCAAGCTTTCAGAGTAAAATGAGGAATCATTGTAACTATTGTAAGTCCAACGAAAAGTCGAGCTGAGTTTATGAGAAATTCCAAATGTACTCTTGGAGTTTCACGCTGTGATAGATACAGGGTAAATTATGCAATGAGTGTGTGTGTGGGCTGAGTACTTTCTCGCGAGTCCGAGAGTGGAAATTGGTTTGAATGAAATTTGTATGCACACAATACACACATATACGCCTTCCCTTTATGTGGGAAGAATATGATGGGAAAATGGGAAATGAAGTGTTCCATATTTGTACTCGAGCTCTCTTCTCGTTACGGTGCCATGCTTTAAAGTGATTGGGGGCTACACGCTGAAAATTTGGGAAGCTCATCGTCGTAGTATAGAACGACACTTGTGATCAGACTTCAGAGTAGGCAGGGCGAGGAGTAGAGAACATTTAAGCATCATCGCCATAAACACGTTTTTTTTTTGTTTCGAAGAATGTCGAAAAAGAAAGTATATAGGGATGTAGCAGGAAGTCGTAAGTCTTCGTGAAGTTAAAATTGGTTAGGGGAAACTAGAAAAAAATCGATAGATTCCGTTCTCTACGATCCACAGCTTTCGGCTTTTTCTTAGTTGTTTCCCTCCGATGAAGTTGTGGAGGCAAACGGAGGAGACGGACTGTTGCATTCGATAACAATGCAGAGAAGGGGAGAGAATTCATTCTTGACGCGGCTGCTGAGTCTGCTCTGTCTTCTGAATGATGAAAGTCGAGATTTGACGGGGATTGGCATCAATTGACTTCCAGAACAGTGATTGAAACTACAAAATTTGCGAATTTAAAACACTGGAGAAAGATGAAAAAGGCTGTTTTCAGTAAATGTGGTATTTAAAAAACAAACTGGATTGGGAAATTATAGGTTGCTAAACTTTCACCACGATATGATTACTAATTACAAGTTGTCACATGTCAATTTCGGAGGTGGATGTACTTTCACCAAAGTTTAGCTGTTGGTTTGAGTGAAATTTAGCGGACTGAATTAATTACAGGGTGTTAGTAATTGCTCATTTGCTTGACTGCTTTTGTACATACCTATGTACACTTATCACATTATGGGACGCAATTTTCTATATAACTTTCACCGCGGGGCATTATGAGATGTAAGCAATTGATCGTATTATATTAATATTTCATGCTGCGTTTAACAAAAATCTTCAGTTTTCATGATATTAAATACTGCTCTTTGGTTTCGCGCAACTCAAAAGCAAACTCTGTTTTTGTATCATTCTCAATCGGTATACTTTGTTTGGTATGAAGAGAGATGATGCACAAGAAGGAAGACCTCTGCAGCCTTAACTAGCCAGTTTTAACGGCATTGGCATGATCAACAGCTATGATTTAGGAAGGAAAAATTCGAGGAAGCATGACAAATGACAACAATTCTACAAAATGGTGTGTTGAATTTGCCAAAAAATTCTGCAAAATAGCTACATACTATGCATACTGCAAACTTCGTGCATTCTAATTCACAAGAGGTCAAGGGAGTACAGTACAAAATGTGAATGTACAATTTATTATATTATTTTCATTGTATACTTACATTGAATCATTGAATTTTCCGTTCCGGTCGAGTATACAAAAATATTCTCCTTAAAGGTAATAGGCAAAAAGTGCAACTTGATGTTAATGGTACGACATATAGAACATACTAGTAAAACATTGACTTTAACTTGAAAGGTCCAATTATGACTCTAAATTCACATATAAATACCATGTATATGTGTAGAGCAAAAAGTTGCGCGTCTGCTGGATTGTATGAACTTTAACTAATACCTTGTGTCACAAGTGTGAAGGTTTACACAATGACCTTGTGGATTATGTGACACTGTGTAAACCTTTACCTGAGAAAACTTACTGATTTACATGTAAAATCAGACAATACTTCAAGATGGTCAATCACGAGTCACACCGCGATAATATAATCTTCAGACGCTTACTCCCTAATATTTGCCTAACCAGGATTTTATTTTCCAAATGAACTGTGTTGATGCTTATGATCTGGTTGTCCACTGCTCCGTCAGTACAGCTTCCCTTTAGGCGCTCACATTTGATGACCACGTTCTGTAGAACTGCATTTGTATCATTTATGTCTTCTGCAATCAGTCTCATTTTCCCACGTCTGCCTCGAAGTCCCCTGTGGCCAGCGGGCTTGCAGAGTTTTTTATGTGCTACCAGTGCCTTCCTCTTCCTAAATGTCTTTCCACAAGTATCACAAGTAATAGCACAGACACCTACGTAAGTATTCAGGGAATAATAACATACAAAATTAAAACAATATAATAATCGTCATAATTCTCCAACACAAATACAGAATTCCGTTAATTTTACTAGCCATTTTTCACTGTATGTGTCAGCATATGTCTCTTCATATTGCTCTTCGTGGACAAAACAAGTCCACATACGGTACATTCCGGCTTCTGATTTGCTGTCAGGTTAGTTGATCTGCTGCTTGTCTTTCTTTTGCGTTTTAATAATTCCTTATCTATTGGTAGCAAGTCAAATTCTGTAACAGCAACAAAATTCCATTCTATAACATAAAACCCATTATACAAAATACAAACACTATCTTTCCACTATTTTTACCTCGATACAAAGGGAGATCTAAATCCTTGGGAGGGCCGTTTTCCAACAGCTCTTTAATCTTGTCTTTGCTGACACTAATAGTCGGTAAACTATCCTTAACGTTTTCGCTGTACATTCCAGCACGAAACTTGACCGGCAGCGGTATGTTGGAATGTTCAGCGTTCCAGTGCTCGCGTAATACTACTAAATTTCGGTGACCAAGGCTTTCTTCAGGACACTCGGGACACTTAAATTTAAACATGGCGTCATACAAAGTTGTAGGGTCATGTCGCAGCACAGTGCAAATAATGGCTCGTTCTTTCGTGGCATAAGGTTTTCCACACACGCTACATGCAAAAGGTCTTTCTGCTTCACTGTTGTACGGTATTTGACTATGCGTTTTTATTCGATGATTGTAGAAGTCGTTGAACATGATGAAGTTGTTCTTGCCACATATCAAGCACTTATATATATTCCTTATTCCTTTCTGCTTCAGCTTATGGCGCTTCAGGTGAGTATGCAAACCACTTTGTAATCGAAATTTCATTCCACAATGGTCGCATTCATACGACTTCTCTCCTAAAAACGCATTTTTATATCCAATTAACAATAACTTGAATATAGACTAGTCATTGATTATCAATTTACTAAAACCAAAATCATACCGGTGTGAAGCGTTGTATGACGAGTAAGTCGTGCGGGCGTCTTAAAAACCTGTGAATTGCGTTAAACATTATTAGTTACAACCTAATATAATCATATTAAGTACGCACTCAAGTAGGTATAAACAAAACATTTTGCGAATACATACGGCTCCACAAACTGTACATGGACACAGTTGATTTGCCATAAACCTAGGTCTTGATGGACGTGGTCCTGTCCTCTGCGTTTCATGAACGTCTCTTATATGCGTACGAAGACAACCTTTTGAGGCACACGGTTGCTGGCAAATGTGGCACACAAAATTCCTTTCACCTGTCATTACCAGTCAAATTGTGTCTAGGTAAAGTAGCATACAACTAGTAAAAAAGACTGCTTTAATTTTTCTTACGAGTATGAACTACAGAGTGTTTCTTCAAGTTACAGAGCATCTCAAATTTTAAGTCACAATGCGGACAAGGATACTCCGGTTTCGGTTTCCGTACAAAGGCTTGGCGAACTCCTCTGGAGTGATGATTCATTTTCAAACTTGTCGTAGCCTTCCTCTTCGGAGGAATATATCCCCTGTGGGCCTTTCTGAAGTGGGATTGTAAACCTCTCTGCAATAAAAAATATACAAGCAAAACATATTATTATAATATGAAAAATGTAAATTATGTGCTTGCACTTATTAGTGATATCATAAGTATCCGCACAGCGCAATTATATAATATATGAATTATAATATGATAGTCAATATTCGCGGTGCCCGCACCTTTAGGTGATATTTTTTATCGCATTTGCTGCACTGGAATTGAGGTTCCCCCATGTACCTGTTCGGATCGTGAATGGTTTCATGAGTCTTACGCTGTTCGATCTTCGCAAACCGCTTTCCACAATGACGACAAGGATATCGGTACAAATCTGCATAATAAATAGCAACCCCTCAGCACAACTGCTCAAATCACATGCATTTGTAATTGTAGCATTCTTACCTTTGTGCTTCGAATTTATATGACCCATGTAAGTCTGCTCATTTGGAAACACGATATTGCACAACGAACACAAATACGAGGACTGCCTCACTATTCTTGCTTTTATAGACGATTGAGACATCTGCTCCTTCCCTGACTCCTCAGTCTTTACGGTTGCAGGTTCCGGAACTCCATACTTCATCTCGCCCGGTGGAGAAGAAGCAGCGTAGTATCCACAATCCTCTTCAAAATCATTGGGCATCAGGAACACCGGCTTCGCATCTTCCTTCGCTTCAATATCACCATACTTTGAGTAGCCTTCTTCAAATTCTTCGTGAAACGGGACCCCGACCCCAAATTCCTCCTTAACATCTACAAAAGCGTAAAATGCTCAATTAAATTAACTAAAAATAACTAACACAATATATATAACAAAAAAGACATACCAAGCAATAACTTCTCCGGCTTCTCCAGCTTAATATAAACATCGCCACCTTCCATTCTCGAAAATTCAACAGTATTCACTCCTAATAAACCGTGATAACCATTGAAATTTGAATCCAAATCCTGGAGACGTGAACAATAATCATTTCACTCCAGCTCCAGGCTCAGCTGGAAACAAACAAAAGAAACGAGAATAACATTATTCCAGTCCAGAAGCAAAACACACCGCAACGTGCAAAAGTATACTTCAACTCTAAAAACTAAAAAACACAGAAAAAGAGATTGAGACATTTCGTCGTACATCCTCGATTTACGAAAACATGTCGATGCTTTGTGTTTATGTATATTTTTTATACATACAT
>JAHZMW010001347.1:0-20069 GCA_027743745.1 Alloscopus bannaensis | reverse complement strand
CCATGCGGACCATCCTGTATCTTCAGCGTAAAAAAAACCATACTTAATATTTTTGGCGTACGTGTGTGTTTACCTGGTGAGAATTTTGTTTTGTTAGGGTTTTATCATACACCCGCATTATTATTGTATCCACACGGTCACGCATGGAATGGATGGCTTCCTTTTGAAGGGCATTGAGGGGAATGATTCGCTGAACCCAGTGCTGGCGCTGACTCAACGCGTTCGGCCAACTAATTTCTGCTTTTCAAACGTTCTGAGACTCAATGAAATACACGTTTGGGGTTGATATGCAAAGGATGGTGAAATGTGCTTACTTTTTAGAAGAGCGTCGTTTTTTAGTTAAATGACGACATCTTCTAAATCTTCCATGCATGTTTCAGTAGGTGATGTAAAAAGATTTTGGCTGTTTTAAAGTATTAAGTTTCGCTATTGGATTTCCGCTGCTGATTGAAGAAGCACGCGTAATTTGCATACACTTTGTTAGGGTCAGCGATGCATGTAGACAAAAATATAATATGCTAATCACTGGAGTAATCGAAAAAAAATGCTAAATGTGGAATATTCTTAACAAATCCACTCACAACTTTGAATAAGTATCAAAATATGTTGCAAGTTTTGCCTTGTAAATAAAGTCCGTGCATTTTGTGCAACACAGAGTTATTATCCAGCGCAAATATTATTACGAAATGACCTGAAAGCTTAAAGATCTTTACGAAATCTCAAAATATTTTAACCCCGAGTATTTACGTGCATCACTACCTGAAGCAATACTATTCATAATTTTTCCATCAGAGACGCACGCACACAGTTATCGGAGCAAATGTTTGAATTCATTCATGATGTAAATAATATGTTTGATTGAAGGTTGGAAGACAGCTTTAAACTTTCGTTGCATTCCAACACTCCAGCAGAGAACGAATAAATGAAAAAAGTACCTAAACATCATAAAGTGAAGTCGTGCAGGGCGTTGGATTCTCGATGCTCTCATGCATCAGTTATCTGATATGCTGAAAATATGCAACGCATGCAAATCATGAGGCTCCAGAATCATGACTGGTGATCATAGAAAGGTTTGTATGGAATGAGTGGAAACGCAGTGTGAAAATGGATAATCTGTTTTCAATGACTGAAAAATGGTAAATGTAGGCAAAAGTTCAAACGATAAAGTATCAACTGCGTTACACATAATTACACGTGTTAAGTGGAACGGAAGCACGTAGGGGGGCGGTTGACTTTCCAAGTTGTGTGAACAACCAATGCATGATCTCTGTGCGGTAGCAGTGTGGTCGACTCTGTGTACTTTTAGAGCAAATAGTGCAATTTTGGAAAGTTTCCGAAACAGATTTAAAGGTGTTTTACCGATTTGTAAACAGAATAATTCCGATGATTTATTGAGCATACCAGTTTTGCAATTATGTTATTTAGCCACAATTAAGATATAGCATACAATAATAAACACGAAAAATTGAACTCACACCCTTTCCATGCCATATTTCTGTCATCTTGAAACGATCACATGCTTTCCAAATGAATACTCTATTTTGTGATGAAATTTAACGCAATCATTTGTGAAATTTAATAGCACAAGGATCATAATACAATGATTAGCCAACTGTCTTTCTTCTTACTGGTAAATTCCCAGTTCTACAGCATGTAAATCAGAACAAATGATATTACGTAGTAAGTGCACAGGCAAAGTCAATTTCATGTAAGGTTCTATGCGGCTGACACATTTGTTTTTAAAATGAGGTTGTATTTAAGCCGTAATTTGATAATGTTTCTACGAATGCGTTGAGCTGTTGAGGTTGATCTGCATAATAGTCGTAACAGGCATAGATGAAATATGACACTGTCTCAAATCACAACATAGAACAGCATCCTCAGATTTTCTCGTGACTCAATGTAGAGATCGGCCTGCAGTCTACATTGTAAAAAGCATTGGTGTGGTTTCAACGGGATAATGGTCTAAAATCTCAAGATGTATATAATATCTCATGTGGTGGTATGCTGTTTTGGTTGGCACTTCCTTCCCAAATCTTAACTAAAACATGTGCACACATATTCGATGTTCGCCAATTACCAGCGTTGTATACATTACATAGAATTAAAGAGGAATGTAGAAAAACGTAATACGTAGAGCGTTTTTGCTTACGTAACTCGCTGTCATCTGCACCATTAAGTCTCATGTCAGCATCATATATACTTTATACGATCCAAAAAGCAGAGGGATTGCGTAAGATAGAGTTGAGAAAATAGTTGGTTCATTTTTCGGGTTCAACCTCGTGATATGAACTGGACTTTGGAATTGGTTCATTCTGAAGATTGTGTACAAATACGATAAAAACTTGTGAGCCATGTAGCTTACCGCCCACCAAAACACTGAATTATCTATGAGACCTTGTATGAAATATAACAAATGTATGTGCTGCAAAGGAATCGGGATTTATCGACATGTAGTTTCTCACGTAGCTGAAGCGAGAATGTACCAAAAATAAAAACTCCGAGATTATGAAGCATATTACTGTGCTCCCTTTCATCAGAAGAATTTTGTAGCCTTTGCTTCCCCCTTGTCGTTTATTCTTATGATCAAGGAAAGCTCTTGCCTTTCGTCACTCACTCTTTCCCAGAATAATAACATCGCTTCGGCCACAATTGTTTCTTCTCGGAGAAGGCAAAAGGCAAATCGGAAATATGTATTTTAGCTTGATATTCATTGATTTCATAACTTTTACATAATAGATATTTTATGTGGAACGATGCAAAGATGACTGTTTAATAAGATTTTTATGAGGATCACATATATACTTTTTTATCAACGTGGAGCGATCCGAAAATTCTTTCGTCAGGGTCAGCAAACGTCGGCTCCTATAAAAATGTATCAACATCTCGATCTACGTATTTCGCATACTGAATCCCTCAACTTATTTTTACGCTTCGAAATAAACAAGCGCATTACGCATTTGCAATACGCGGAAGAATTCCAAAGGAGCAATTCGACCATACTCAAAAAATGCGGAGCAAGGAAGTACTCTGCGTGTATTTATATCTTTGTATCAAAATAAGAGTCAATCATTTAGTACTTTTAGCACTGCGTTGTAATTTCAACATTTTCTACGGAACAGTAGAACCGAAAACAAAAACAAAGGAGCGGACCCAATCTCTGATTTAAGAGGGTTCCATTATAGGCCATAATCAAAATCTTCGTTTCTCACATTCTTGAAATGAAAGAGACGAAACAAAGGCAAAGCTACATAACATCATGTCTGAGTGTACCTAATACCTACTGAGCTCAACTCAGACGTGCATCATAATAATTATGGTGTTTCTGAATACAAGTTTGTGAACCCAAAATCAGGTACTTTCCTCTACCTTCTGTATCCTCGTCGAAAGCACTCGTGTGATGTACATTTTTCCCAGTTGAATAAGCCAACAAAAGTTGGTAAATAAAAAAAAGTAGTCTGACCAAACCACTCTACTCAGAAGCAACCTTCCTAACCCTGAGCCAGTTGAAAAGTTCATTCCACTTCGGATCGGGGATCGGCCACGATGAGTGGAGACAGGAGCATGCTCACTCCAGATATCAAGGTCTGCCAGGAGAGCTTCTAGAAACGAGGCTAGTTACCGAGACGAGCTGAACGTGTTGAGAATCCTACACCGGCATTTGGAAGGCCATTTCCTCTCAATAATATTTTCGTCCCCGTCGAGCCACACACGCCAACTCGTACTCTGTATTACTCGAACCAAAACACAAAATGCTGAGTATAGTGGAGCAGCGTGAGAGTAAAAAAATAGTTTGTTATGTAGCCGATATAGGAAGCGCGTGTAGGCTACAAATGAATATATATACATATAGCATATATAGTTTGCTCTTATAATGTATCTGCACCATCCATTCCGCCCCGACGTTGCCACTTACAATTGTGGAAGGTAAATTGAAACAAACCATAAATGGATACTTTTACTTGTTCCAGCCCCACATCAGAGCATATATACCTCCATATGCACACACATAACCCTCTCTACATAGCAGTGGAGAGAGCAACTGAATTAAACTCTTCCGAGTTTACTATAACGTGTGTTATATGTACAATGTATAAGTTATGGTATGATGAATAACCTCATAAAAACGAAGCAAGAGACGAGGAAAGCAAATGCAACCCTCACTGTACTTGCCGCAGCTCCATGTGCACAGTGAGTGAGCAGCTAAGAATGTTATGGTTCGTAGTAAAAGCGGAGAGTGTTTTCTACAACCAAAACAAACCCACATGCATCCTCCCTTACTACTCCTACTGACGCACATCCCTCGACCAACTACATTTCGATATGAGTGAGTCTACGTAGTGAATGGAAAAGTACAAGACAATTTCGAGTATATATGTTATATACCTTATATAAGATGTTATGTATGTACAATTATATGAGACTCGGTGAGTCGCTGTTACTCGTTTTGACTAGGAGTCTCTGTTTACTTACATACTTGGCATTCTCTGCTCCGCTGTAGTTACAGCTTCCTTTTTAGGTTGTTATTCCATATTTTACACGCACAATATACACTTGATGCTATATAGTAAGTGTAGCAATAACAATATGTATGCTGCCGATGTCTGAAACGATGCTGACATGGGGGTATTCCCTGTGAAGCGTTTTTTATTTATAAACAGTGCAACTTGACCGAATGTACATGGCCCTATGCTTTGTATGTGACACAAGACTTTTACGAGAACTACTTTTTCTTGTGAAAGGCAAAAAGCTTGTGGCTTTTGGAGTAACCCAGATTCATAAAATAATTTTTCGCCCAGTGTTTTCTCGGAGTATTCATATTTTAAAAAGGTTAGACACTGTTGTATTGTTGTGACTAAAGGTAAAAAATAAGGCAATTTACATAACTCGCGCCGACTCAACTAACGGGCATCGGTGTCGGTGAAAAGGTCGTTGAATGGGTAGTCAGGTTTGTTTGTGTAGCAGTAAAATGAGTTTTAAGCATGGGCTTTGTTTTGGTTTAGATTTCCATCAGTAAACAACTATTCTCTGAAGAGCTGTCCATAAAGTGGGGTCGTTTTCAACGATTTGTAACTGGAGCAGAAGTTTTGAAGACAGGTTGACGGTTGACTGTGTTGACAATTTGAAGTTGTGTCGGTGAGCTTTCAAAAAACGCTGGAGAAAGGTCATCCTTGAAGTTTGGCGAACTAAGAAGGTAAGCTTTTGCTACATCTTTACTTTCTAGCTTTGTTGGGTTTAGGTAAATTGGTTACGGGAAATTACCCGAGCTTTCTCTTCCATATAATTTCCACACAATCTGGAAACATAAGAGAAACAGCAACTTGTAAGCTGTCATTTTTCTGCATTAACTTTCAATGAAATATACCACAATCCTAGCGTTTAGCTGAGAATTTTAAGTAGCGTCTGATTGACTGATTATAAGTGTAGGTATTATTAGTATACACTGTACACGCATGGGGGTAGAAGAATCCACTATTTTTGGCCTGCCAGTCACTTTATCCCACGCCGTCAGTTGTAGGTGTAAAAACCGTTTGTGTGCTTGTTACTCGAGTATGTAACAGGATTTAACAAGAGTGGGATCGATTGTTTCTCAAGATTTACGCTGATTTACGCGCATCTGCATACAAATAGGTTTGTGTTTACGAAAACAAATTCAACTTTGAGTCTATCATTCACATATTGTATTCTTCAGAATACCTCCTTTAGACAATCATCATGATGGCGATGAATTAACAGGAAGACTTACAAATGCTCGCTTATTGCAAATAATCATGTAGTAGTCTACACACCGTCAGTATAAGCTACAGTTAGCATCATGAATGTAACAAAACGAGGATCAACTCTTTTTAACTCTCATTATTATCCCAAATGCAAATTGGGCATAAATACACGGATTTAATTTGTGTCTGGTCCCTGTTTAAAGGTTTGTAATGAGTCTAGGAAGTTTTCGTTCAAAAGCTAAAGAGAGCGTGAGCAAACGGAAAGAGGAGATAATTACGATGGTATTACAAGTGTCGAAACCGATGTGCATTATTTGCTCAGGATTTTTTTGGCGTCTGAAATACAAAGTTGTGTCAATCCGTTGAATATAGGTTCTTTGTAGACGGTTGAAATGGAAAAATACACATTATCTCACAGTTTAGGCTTATACTCGTATGTGATGAGCATGAACCCGTTCGAGGAAGCTTACTACACATACTGCATTCTACTTTTGATGACTGAAAGACAATGTACGTCAACTAAATTCGTATAAGAAAAAATGGGACTTTAATGAGAGGCGCATGCGTAAACCCCTTGCCTGATAGGAGGTGGTTGGACACAAAAACGCATCTGTCCGCTAATGAAATTCGGAAAGCATGTTGTTAATGATTCATAACAACAACAGAGCGTTAAAAACAAAGAGAAGCAGAAGGGGTGTGTGGATGTACAGACAAAAGAGTTACGTAAAATCGAATGTGACGGAAATGTGTCTGGTTCAGCTCACTCTAAAACCAGGTGTAGAATTTCTCACATAAAACAAGGATAAAGTCAACTAGTTCAGTCTAGCCAGAACCGAATTAGACTACAAACTCTGTTGTTTCTTGATTATACCGGCTACTAAACACCGTTTAAAACGGTTGCCAATATCCAAAGAGACTTGCCAATTCATAAACAAAGAAGATCAAGTCACTTTCATAATAACGGTTGCTTTCGTCGAGAAAAAACAGTAAAGGATAAGTTTTTTGTGGGGGATTGTGGATATTGGTTGGTTGTAACAGGTATTTTTGAGTTTGTTTTTTTTTATCATCAAATGACTCCACAGTATGAGAAAGGTGTACTTTGGTATATATTCAAGCTTGAATTGACTGCCTGCAACGTTTACGTGTGCGCTACTTGCATAGCAAACATGAAACACGCTTCATCGCAGCCCCTTTTACAAGGATAACTGTAACAGTCTTTGAAGTTCATAGCTCCGCTGGGGTAAAAAAAATGTCTGTTTATCAATCACAAGATAATATTATGCTGCTGTACGAAACAAACGTGAGACCCAAAACTTTGAACGCGTACGAAGAACATTTTAAGTTTTAAGATGAATGAAATCCTAGAGAGAATGTTGTGAACGTGTATCTCATAACCTTTGATGTTATAACCTAAATACACTTGTATACCGCTGATCTCGGTAAAAACATGACGATGGGATCGCGGTGAGATTCCTGTAAATGAAGAAAACTTCCTGTTTTCATTTAGTGGATAGCTCTCGTATTTGAGTTTTGATACGAAATTCTTCGGAATTTGCAACTTATGAATGATCAGATTTTTACATCATTTCGTGTTGTTTACTAAATAACAGCTAACGAAATCCTGGTTTTTTTGTGTTGTTGTTAGATTCACGTATTTTCTAGGGTTTGGTTCATTACTCGAATTTTACCCTATTCTATGTTCATGAATTGGTGAAGAGTTATTATACAGTTGAAACGTATAACGGAGACTGAAAAACGGAAAAAATGGAGATAAAGCGCACACGGGTAGAATACTTGGATATTTCCGTGAGATTCCGTTTCACTATCTACCTCGTGTGAATGATGCACTAAATGCTAATGTGTAATAAGCCATTAAAGATCAATTACCGATTTGTAAAATATGGAGCATCATAACAACCTTAGAGAGGGTATTTACTTAATGTGTATTCTGTACACGTGGCAGAAGAACGCTGGCCATAAGTAAACAGATATTTTTCTGTATTTATTTCAGTACGCAAACTGTTACATGAAGACACGAAGCACAGTTACTTTTCAAGTATTTCGTCTTCACATACATGGCAATTGGCTTGACTTACTGTTACTACTCTGAGTAGGTTCATTCACATTCCTAGTTATGCAAACATCACGATGAAAAATAATATCTATGAATCCTCTCATGATGAGAGTGTAAACAGAGGACGTAAACAGGGAGGCAATCCCATCGTAAACATGCCTTCGACAGATTGAGCAACTTACAAACTTCTTGTATCTCTCTCGATAATGGGCTATCATTATTATCCTTGTTTTCAACTTCTGACAGATTTACCTGCTGTACAGCTTACAAAGAATGAGCTCTTCGTATTATTTATAATATGCGAGTGTTTTGTCGTAAATATATTTTCATAATTTGCAGCAGAATGATCGACAAATAATACATGAAATCTGACTGTGACATACCTGAAGTACCTTTATTTCTCTGAAATTCAATTTGCTGACGAAAGGAAAAGGAAAATTCATTTATGAAGCACATATGGATTTTTACCATGCGAATATGTATGTATTACAGTAAATTATGTTATCAATTGCGGCTCGTCAAACACACTGGCATCCTACTGACTGAGTGGTTATTTTCCAACGCATATTCTACGTGTCAGGAAGATAAGATATCGTCCATTTTTGTAGACTATTTCATCATCCGCAATATTATTCATAAATCTCTGGACGAAACGAGGCAGTTGTATTTCGTGTGTTTTATTCGTTATAAAAAGTTTTTCATTTGAAGTCAACCAAATCAGCCAAATGCTTTGATTGCATATTGAGGTACGTTTGCAATTAAAATGGCTGATTCCAGACAATTTTTTGCATACTACTGGACATGAATAGCGGGAGAGGCACTGGTATTTTAATCGGTGCATGACTCATTGCGTAACACAATTTTACTTTAGAGCAAAAGTTGATAACCAAGGTTATCTTACTTGAATGGAGATCTGTGATCGGGTTTCTTGCAAAATGTCAAGCAATTTTGTTCAATAAACCACGTATTCAATAGTTATTCATGTATATTTACCTAATAGTCTTGTGAGTCAACTAGTGACCCATATATCTTAATTTGCTGAGCTGTACTCAAAATTGCGCTGTTTGCTAACTGGTGTTTTTCTCCAAGTGCATGAATCTCAAGCAATGGAGCAGAGTCATGATAAACATATTTGTATCACGTTTCTTATCACCTCACCAGTAAATGGTAAACAAATACTCCTGAAATTTCCGTCTCAATTCTCGTCTCGAAAGCACTTGAGTTACAACGTTCACGGACACACTTTTACCCTCATCATCATTGTAAATGGTGTGGGTAAAGAAGAAAAACATCGCATTAACTGATAACGTCGTAGACGAGTCTAATCATAAAATGTTGAACTGGGTATTTCGAGGTCTGAAAAAAGCGTGAGTCGCATCGTAGTATTTACTCCGTCGTAGTGTCATCATTATGGTGTATAACAACGCAGACATGTAGCCTTTGTAAACACAGACATAATAAGAAATGCTTGTCTAAAACGTATATTGTGTACCCAAACACACCTAAAGGAGAATTTAGACAGAAAATAGTAGAGAGAGTAATTGAAAACTGAAAACTCGTTCGTCAATTCTATATTCCTACCGCCTCAACCATTACACGCATAAAAATAACAAAAATATTTATGTTCTACCAGGTTTTATTAAAGCTTCGTATGCTTGAGTCACTATGTCTGACAAGTGTACGCTGTACAATATTTTTTTTGGAATGTGTCCACAACACCACGCCACAGCTATACCTATGTCTGTAAACAGGCTGCGCTGAACAGGGTTTGTAGTCTGTAATGCAGTCATTGGCGCATACAATACGTATCGGACGACTGTCTGACTTTTGCGAGTGACCTTCAACTCAACTTGAGAGCGCATAAAATATATAGCACTGAGTACAAAATCGGCTCTCTGAGCTCCTCGCTCAATTTGCGAAGCTTCTACGGACAAGTACAGTGGAATGAGTTGAGAAGACACAGTTCGCAATCGCGATGTTACAATGCTTTGGAACACTGTGTGGTTGCGGAGTCAAGTGTACCACAGATTTTCTATCCAGATTTGAACAAACTAGGTAGTTTGTATAGGAGAGTGTATGGAATATTTTAGGCCGTTACACAACAAAACTTTCACCCTTCCTGACATCCCGTAGTGTATATAAAAAAAATGATGCTTTTCTGGAAATGATGCCAAGAAAGTGTTAGGTAAGCAGGGAGTTTCATTAAAACATCGAACTTGCAGCAGGAAAAGCACTTGTCCACAGACTTTCCTACAGTTCTCCTTCACAGGTCGTCTGAAAATATCTCGTAACGATGTTGTTGCATCATTTCCTTCACATGACTGAGTTCAACTTTTTCTGTCCATATATTCAGAGAGTTGACAAAATGCGTTACCCTGCCTCATAATTAATTTTTATGTATATAGAGCATAACAAAAAAAACTTCCGTTTCATATCCTACGGAGGATGTGCAATTACCAGATTATTAAATTCATAACAACCAATTTTCGTAATTTGTCCTCTTGTTTTTCCTTCTCCACTCAAGAGCACACATCAATGAGCTCAGAAAAGTAATTTGTATTAAAGTTGGCAACAAATTGTAAATATGTTTTGAGTCGGGCCTTTCCAAGTAAATATTTACCCAAACTTGTTTTGCAGAGAATGAATGCGAGGTAATATTTATCAACCACATCCTACCAGAAACCTACACAGCTCAGTAATTGAGTGAGACATATTGGACAACAGGCAAAACTTGAGATTGTCGCTATTTAGCGTTTAAAATGATTAAATCTTGCAGAGAATGTAGCACAACGCTGTGTTCAGCGTTTGCAATGAGATGAGCCAGCCAATTCCCATATTGCCACATATACGACATTTTTTTGTCGAGCTTCAAACAAGATCATCACGTGGAGGCTTACGGTAGAAGCATGTGACTTTTTTTGGACTTTGAGAGTTTTGAGTTGCTGAATCTCACTGTTCCATATTCCACTTATCGTTACGAGGATAAGATTTAACGTGGAAAGAACACATTATTTAGCACGTAAGCCAAAGTATGATACTGACTGATGAATAATATATGGTGTTATGACTGAAAAGTGTGAACTGAAGGAAATCAGCTATAATCTGAATAACATTGTTGTTTACCAAACGTTGTTGCGTTTCTTTCATTGATTTTTTTTGCATTTTTTATGAATGCTGCTCTACGGAGCAAATGTTGTATGTGTTTACGTATTCACTTTATGCTTTCATGTTTCCACTCCGAGTTTCGACACAGAGGGCATGAATAATGGAACAATAAGTTCCGAGTGTTCTTGCAACATATTCAGCTTGAAAACGGCTTCTCACAAAGGGTTGAAATCAAAGAAAAACACTTCGTACACAAGTGTTCGCACAAGTTGGCGCTTTGCAAATTCTATTTTATGTATGCTATGAAAACTGGTCCATTTTTAGATGCCCATTGTGTTTAATTTCACTTTCCTCTAAACGTTACACAGGTAAACGGGTTATGCAAAAGGGTTGAGATGACTCGGAAGACAGAAATAGCCAAAGGAATTCGGAAATATTGATTTTCTCAGAGAAAGGTGTATAGATGACGATGGATGCGGGAAGGCTATTAAGCTATACGCATATTATCGAGTGATTCATGATACACAAATGGATAACGTATCCGAGTGTGCATTTGGCTATTATATAAACTATTTAGCGAAGAATGTATATATATGTGGAGACACGGTGTTCGTGCATTTATTCCAAGGAGGAATCGGGTTGCTCCTATAAATAAATGTAGAGGAAGCCAAGCAGACTCGGAAATTTTACGGGTCTGGGTCGGCTGGTTGTTGCCCCACAAGTTCTTTCCATGGAAGTCTTGGCACGTTGCAGGATTACACAACGTAACATATACTGGCGTGCACACCAATTACCGATTCCAACAGCATTCCTAACCGTTTAGGTTTGCGCATTGACCGATTAGTGTTAAAGGTTTTCCCTATGCAAAATAGCTGATAAACTCACAAACTGTAGCTCACCTAAAATTTTCTACGTAGAGGCATAAACTGGACCATGTTGTAAAATTAAATATAAATTACAGAAATTACGAGGCCAAGAGTAAAAGGTAAACAAGGTAGGCGTGAGAAACATTGTTTTGGCTTAAATTAGGTGTGGTGAAAATTACACTAGTGATCACACGGATATATGTATCCGTGTGAATACCGCAAATCGTTAAATGGTTTTGGTAAAAAATGCTCACACATTTTGAAATTTCACGAATCATAATTACAAGCATAACAGACACCTAAAGGTTGTCGCACTGTGATCTAGTTGAATCCATTGAAAGCTCGAAACCAATGTATAAATTATGCGTAACGATCGTCAAAAAGTGAGCTATATTACATATCCCACAAAAAGGGAAAAGTCAGTCACACGGTTTGGGCTTTCAATGAAAAAGACCTTTGGTCGAGACAAAAACAAGAAAAAACGCTTTGTTCCATTTCTTTTGAACTGGTAATATTTTCCTTTCTATATCCTTACCCAGTACTCAACCGAAACTTGTCATGTATGGTGGTCCACATATAAACATGTTGAATGTAAAGTCAGCATTATGTTGTTACCTATGAACACGCCGTTTTTTTTGGCATCACATCATGGGAACGGGAATGAGACCATGCACACACGTCATCAACAAAATATATATCTTTGTTGCCTTTTTATTATATACCACACCAGTAAAGCACGCAAGGTATCCAAATAATCCGTAAGATGAGGTACGAATGATAGACAGAGGGAAAGCAGAGTGAAGCTTTGCAAACAAAAACATTTCTAAACTATCGCATTCCGTCTACTCGTATAAAAACCGAAATCCTTCTTACATGATGCACGTCTTTGAAATGACCTGTGAGAGAGTGGGGGAAGCGATTCGGTGTACTTCGGGCTTCCTCTGCACATCTACATAAGGAAGTGTATCCATAATGTGCTCACAGACGAAGTACGGAAGATCTTTGCACCATATTTTTTATATGCTTCCTACTTGCCCTCTGTGCCAGCGAAATCACGTTCCAATGTGAGTAAATCGAAGAAAAAGACTCGAAAATGTAACAAAGAGTGCTTATGACTTGGCCTCCTTTCTCTTGTGTTTGTGAAGCGCGTGCTCCAGTGACGAAACCAAGTTATATAAAAACAAACCATAATCACTTTGTGCACGAGCTTAGAGTATGCCTTTGTCCAGACAATTTAATAATTTTTATAAGCTTTTGGCTACTCAAGTGGATAGAATGAGTCATGCAATGTTTTCCTAATGGATGGCTACTATTAAATGTTTACAGCGTTCCGAAAATAATCCTCCGGAAGGAGGCATTCAATGAAATATTAATGTTGTTTAGTCCGATAAAAATGTTTTCGTCGATGTATCCAATTTATGATGAAATTATGTTGTGGCTCTTTTCTGAATAACAATGCCTTGTGTCTGGCTGAAGCTTATGGTTTGATATGTATCCTTTAATGTGGTTTTCTAGACTGGAAAGAGACTATATATAGACTTTATCCCATTCTCTGTATCTGTCCGTTTGAGACAACTTTCACCAGAGAGAAAACACAGTTTGGTGGGAGAAGTTTTTCTGCCGCATGTTTCAAATCCCTTCTTCATTTTCGACCAGTTGTGGAAACACGCTGGCTTTTGGACATGCCTCTTGAGTGCTAACCACTACCACCGCATTCGAATGAAGTGGCTGCGGATTGTAGTATTTGACAACTGTAAGGATATTGTATCACACCATCTGCTTATCATTGATTTATTCCAGCACTATAATTAGTTTCAATTTCAGGGCTTGAGAAATGAAGTGTGCTCCTGCGGAATAGAACCAGTTAAATCCAGTTTTGCACATAAGTAGCTGAATTCTTTAACAGCTAAAGTATCGCATGCGTGTTTGCCATTAATAAGTTATTATACAGTTCGTGCATAATCTTCATAAATATACGCATCCCTCTTGATGAATCATAAAGTAACATTACGACAGCCATGGTATAACAATGTATTGTCTAAATGAGCAGAATTGTGTGCGTAAACGGAGACGAATACGCGTTCATGAGTATCGCACGTGGAGTCGTGGATCGATAAAGATTTTGTGTAACCTCTCTCTAGAGTTGATTGAGAGTGAGCGTAATCTCGTAGAGGAGATTCAAGTCGAGCCATATAAGTTTGTAAACACCTGCCTCTGCATCGGCTGTCCTCCCAAATTCGCCGTTGTGTCCCGAATTGTACTCCTCCGCAACTGTATCTCTTTTTATGTTTGAGAGTTTGAGACAGTAAAATGGCTAACGCGGTACAGTTAGCAAGAAGCCTGTATTTGATAAACAAGGGTTATGATTCATCTAGTAAACATGCGTACTCATATATTGAAAAGACTGAAACCAGGAAAGTATTGCACAATAATAAAAACAATGCTTATATCACCATGCTTTTCAACCCACACTTCGAAATGAGTGACGAGACACAACATTGCTGAAAGCTGTGATAGTCTCTACTCACAAAAGCTTCATTGAGAAGCTGTGTCTGAGACAGTTTTGTGAGAGGACAAAGTACAACTAATGAATGAACTCGCGACTTCCTGTAAATTAAGCAAAAGTAGGTATGTATTAATAGTTGGTGAGAGTCTTTGTTCCAAGTAGACCAAATATTTGGCAAAGAACCCGACTTGCATGTTTTTTTCGTTGCGAATTTTTTCGCCGTGAAACCGTAAAAGAATCTTGATGAACCGAAGCACGTCTCTTACTCACTTTAGTCTCTTAGAATTGTCTAGAATTTACAATTCAAAACAAAGAAAGCAATGTCCAGCTACAGGCGATGTGCTTTTCCAAAAACTACATTACGTTACGGGAAATATTGTGGAATTGAGTAATTGGCTATATACCACTTTTCTCAACATGCAAACAAAACAATTGGGATTCCACGAAAGGTTTCGCTCATTCGTTAAGATTATCTGTATACTATAGTAGATTGGATTGACTCCCGTGAGTTCTTAGAATTTCACAGACATGTTGTAGCAACCGCAGAAAAATTACCTTGAAAGGGAAAATGGGTCTTTGTACTTTCAATTTCATCAGCACTCGAAAACTTGTATCGCATGTTTGGAAAAATGAGCGAGACATGCCAAGTGTGTGGAAAGACGAGTGGAAAAAAAGCTGTTATAATTCATTTTCAGACAATGTGTTTTCGTCCAAAATATATTCGTCGTCATTCTGCATAGCGTGAGTGTGGAACAAGTTGAGGCTCTCAAGCTGCTTCAAATATTATTTTGCAGAGTATGCCAAAGCTACTTTTTAAAACGTGTTTATTTTCTGTAGACTTGTTTCTACACAAACTTCCGAAGAGAAACGGGAGCGATGTTTATATCGTGTGCACATACAGTACATGGAGTTGTGATGAAATTATGTTCGACTCTTTGTTCCAGTTGTAGTCAGCGCTTTTCTAAGAAAGTTTGAAGAGAAGCTTTGTTTGCAAAAATATTACCAGCCCCTTCGCCATATGTCGCTGCTTTTTGTAGATTTCCTCTCTGAATATGTTGGCCTTGAAGAGTGTGTGTACCCCATAACTGTCCGCACAACGGAGTTTATGATTGTATACAAAAAGCGTCATGTTTGCAACGCAGTCTAAAAATGATGCTAAAGTTTTAATGCAAAAACTTGGCCCCAATTGTAACTCGCCAAAATGTACAGAAATTCACCGCAATTTTGAGGTTTTTGGAGAGCTCGTGGCGATCGTAAATCACAAGTTTGTATTTTAAACATACACAAGCGGTGCTTTGATGATGTGGAACAACTGGATAGAATGATGTGCGATATGCATAAGTGCCACTTTAGAACATCGGCAATGAAAGCGTAAAAGTACCAAGGTTCATTTGTATTTCAAAATTGCTTCATTTCCAACAGGTACAAAGTGTGCTTTCCTTCCATTCTTTGTGATATTGATTGAAGAGAAAGGTAAACATAATAAAATCAATTGAAGACTGTCATGAATATATTATAGAAACCACAAACCGCTAACATGTCTGGCAACTCAATATTCGATGAATGAGTGAAGGCTGAGTATTATTTCGAAGTAAAAATATTCAACACTGCGTGATTTCTCCAGAGCAGCCGTTGGAATTGGATATTTATAATGAAAACCAACTGCCTCAATTTCACAATGCATACATTACATATGTAATATGTAAATAGTAAAAAATGAATTGGATGCTCCAATGAAACGGATGTGTGCTCCATTTTTTATTAGCCTGGAAAGAATTGAAAAGGAAATTTCATGATTGCCCATGGCTCACTTTCCTTTCTCGTCACATGAGGAAGTGGGTTGGCGAGTAAACTTCCTTACTTTTGTTGGACTTTGGAGATCAAGGCTCTCGAAGAGTGGCAGCATCAGGTTATGATCAGAGACGCGGCCGGATGTTATGCCAGTGAGCTTCATTCACGAATAAAAAATTGAAAACTATAAACGACACCATGCAAATTAGTTGCACGCTCCCAATAAGCAGATTCTTACTGATCTGTGAGACCACACGGATATTACAATAAAAGATAAATGTAATGACAATTTCCAATTCAAAGTATTAACAATATTGCTGAGTGATGACGATGGATGCTTATGAGGTTTTTAGGCTGAATCACCAGTCAGAAAACAATGTCCTGTAAACCGTTGAGTTTACCATAAAAAAATGACCGTTTTATCATATCTTAACATCATTTGCAAGCACCTTTATCTACCTAACATATGCTACGATAAAGCTTGGATAAGCGAACAATTAGGCAGATGCATTAACTTGTCAGAGGGGTTTCGGGCAGGTGAAATGTTTGTAAATATTTCCTTCTCCAGTCCGCTCTCATTGTCTTCACAAATAAAGCCTCATAAACACCACCCTCTCCATTTTTCACCGTTTTGACTTTCCAAGCTGAACGTACCCATATTATACTACTGATAATAAGGATCAATCACAATACGATAAATAAACATCTCTCATTATCTAATTCTCGGAACTTCAAGCATTCCTCAGTTATCATCTGAACCGATATGACTTAAAACTGATCCCGGTGATTGCCATAAATAGCTGAACTCGTCGAGCATTGCAAACCACTCAAAAAACGTCAAAAACATGTTGACGAAAATGCATGCAAAAAAAATATGTTTTGCCACACAGCAAGCCACACTTGAGCATAATCTTTGCAATTTCTCTCATTTTGCTGACTCCTCTGATCTAAATTACTGATGACTCGACCACTTCCTTCAGTTCGTAGCCACAAGGAAAACTGTTTTCGTCAACAGTTCAAGTATGCGAGGTGAATGACGCATTGTTCAATTTGTTTGCGCCTCTGTGATGACCACAGTGAATGAAGTTAACTGTAAACAATGAAACTGAAAACAGAAATTGTATGCAAAGTCTCTGTCATCAAAGATCATTCGTGCGGTGCGTGCATTCAATGTACGAGCATGTAAGGATACCGTTCACAATTGAATTTTGTGGCCATTACTGTAATCGCACTTGCCAAGTGGTGCATACAATTTCTATCTTCACAATGCTCAACATTTTGGCACTGCGTCAGGGATGAGTAGACGAGAAGTAAACAGAGAAGGAATTTTATTCAAGGTGTTACTTCAACAAAGGTTGGCGAGTGCCGCGTGTAACATTTTTTTTCACTTCATTAGAATAACTGAAAAAAGTTGAAGGAAATATAATGATTTCATGTTTGTCTCACCTACATGAACGAGAGCGTGTGTTCAAGAAATGCCGTATTATTATGTTTTTTTATATATATGACATGAATATAAGTAAGGCACGCATTTCGTGGATCAGACGTCTCATTTTAAGGGAGACAGCAGTTTGATGCGAGACCCTTATATATAATTACTCCGAAGTAGTAATTCCCTTTATAAAAAAAGCAGAGTAGCGGTGGTGGGATGGTGCCTACTCGTTTTATTGTGGGTCTGTTGCATCAACTTCTGGCAACGAATTTAGAAGCCAGGTGTACGGATCTTAGAATATTATTACAACACATGCACAAGGGTAATATTTTGGTACGTGTGCGTCTTTTAAGAAGACTATTTTACCCTGTGGTCCTTTCATGAATCCCAGATGCTCCTTGATGATTACATTATGTAGCTCATCGCGATGGTCAAAAGGTACCTTTCCCTTTTGTGAGGTGAGTGATGGCTTTAAAAAGTTTCTGGACTGAGGAAATGTTGGAAATCTTCTGAACTCTTTTATACATAAAGGAAAAGGTGTGCAGTATTGTGCAACAAGGGTCGGACGGTTTCTTCAAATTTATTTTAGAAGCCCGATTTGATTCTTGTGTTCATTATTCCGCTTCAACTTTCTGGATTCTGTGCACACTTTGTCGATTTAAGGAATTGTAACAATTCACAATATTGCGTCTTTTAAAACGACAACAGGTATAGAAAATACGTTTTCCAGGTTGCTTTATTGATGTCTCCACAACCCTCCATGCTCACCACCACCACCACCAGAGCATTACATCAAGAAGGTGCCACTTGTAAATCGTATTTGGTCAGCATTCAGTATATAAACCAAAACATTTACGGGGAAAATATAGCCAACATCTTCAAAGTTTTTGGGCTCACAGCTTGTGCCTAAGGGGATCGGAATTCCTACAGACCGATCAATGCCTCCTCACTTCTTTTATGTACTTATATGCAACCTTTATCATTTCTACAAAAATAATACTTTCGTCATGCTTTAGAAAAAGTTTATATAACATATCAACACAACAAACATGTGCAGTTGAAATATTTCCATTTGTTCTTCTACATAAACATGGTGGCTGGCGAGTGTGAGTATAACCACCTTTTTGTTATTTACTTGACCAGAAAAAAAGAGGGGATGAATAAGACTCGGATTTTTTTGTGCATAAAAAGAACTACACCGCATTTCTTGAAAGGAGCGTCATCACTGTGAGACAGCTGCCGATGTAGTAAAAAAGAATAGTTTCTTGTGGCGCTCCGTTTTTTTGTGAAGATGATGACGATGATGATAGCAGCTTTTCTGAATAAGATGCCGTGCTTCCTTTCACAAACCCTCGTCATCTTACGAGTTACGTTTACCTTTGTTATAACACGCATTATATGAATGATCATCGTAACACACGTTTTCAAGAGTTCTGTGAGTCAACATTATTCTGACGAATTTTGTGCTTCCTTCATCNTACGAGTTACGTTTACCTTTGTTATAACACGCATTATATGAATGATCATCGTAACACACGTTTTCAAGAGTTCTGTGAGTCAACATTATTCTGACGAATTTTGTGCTTCCTTCATCTTGATTGTGAGCGTTCAAAAACGCTAAATTCATGTTA
Source organism: Alloscopus bannaensis (assembly GCA_027743745.1). Classification (NCBI taxonomy): domain Eukaryota; kingdom Metazoa; phylum Arthropoda; class Collembola; order Entomobryomorpha; family Entomobryidae; genus Alloscopus; species Alloscopus bannaensis. Next base: position 944 of record JAHZMW010001347.1, on the reverse strand, counting down.
ACTTGTTTTTCCTTATAAAGCGCCATATCTTATTATTACTTTATCGTCTGCAATATAGAATTTAGTTATAAATAGGGGAAGGTGAGCTGACAGACTATAGCATTGAACTTTACAAAATTACGGAAACTGTTTTGATTCCGACGCATTTCACAAGTTTACTCAAAACTCGTGAAGGATTTAACAAAGCTTGGTGGACATAACTTGTTAACGTGAATTGCGATATATACAAAAGCCACACTACGACTACCCTTTTGTAGTGTAATGTAAGAGGAAACTATTTTTTTGTGTAATAATAATATGGCACGTGAAGCACAAATAAGGAACCCTCTCGATGCTATTTTTACGACAGGGAAATGGTGAAAATGGCTCCTTCAAAGTTTTACTATTCTATTACCGTAAGCATTTTAAAGCCTGCATAATATACTGCAACAGTAGTTGATGTTCTCGAGAATTTAAAACTCTTACCATTTCAAAGCTGTTTTACCTTTCTTCTCTCAGAATTACGGGGAACGAGGTATTCTTGGAATGGTCGTATTCAAATCAACATAAAATTAAGAAAAAGGAGTTTTTTTAATCCTCATCCACATAAACACACCCTTACCTCGTATCACTCGCATAGTACGTGGTCACACCATATTACGATTTGATATGCACCCGTTTGCAGACGTAGTCATATTTTTAGAAGAGTTGACACTCTACCTTTTTCTCTTGATTCCTCATGAACATTTCAAACTTCTAAGTAACCCATTTTAGGTACTTTTCTGACCACAATTGTTGTTTTCATTAAAAGGAAATATTTTCTGAGAAGTGTCCACCATTTATCTGAATAAACAACCACATAACGTGGATGAAAACAACGATTATGTACAGTCAATAATAAGTGTTTGCGTATGTCGTCCATTATAGAAATGTATGAAAACTGGCAAAGTAGACCGTCCGAGACA
>JAHZMW010001346.1:0-15479 GCA_027743745.1 Alloscopus bannaensis | reverse complement strand
CTCCTCGGGGATGTCCCAAGGGGTGGTCGTTGTCAGATCTTCGGTGGTTGCGAGTGCCTCTGTCACTGCGTCTTCATCTTCATCAATTCCTGGTGGTGGGATTCGCGTCGAGGACATGATAACCGTTTTGCTTTATGTCGGTTTTTTACGTAAATGCGTCAGCTTGTCATGTATTTCTGCAATAAATAATCAATCACAGTTTGACAAATTCGGCAGACAGGCTCATTTACATATTTTGTTATTTTTTTGCTGTTTCGGCAGAAATAATAAATTATTATTGTTTGTCTCATACTATTCCATTGTATACTTCCATTTTTTGGAGTTTCTTTTGATGTTGCCAGGCTGAGCATGTTACGAGATTTGTATGACACAAGGCCAGAGGTAACGGGTGAAGGGAAACTGGGTCATTGATAAGTGAAGTCAGTCCATATAATAATCGAATTGGGCTCAATCAAACCATGCGGAATATCTAGCCAACGGGTCAGTTTACCACTTTGGATGGACAAGCATTGACAATTGACTATATCTCGTTTCGGCTTAGCATCTATATTAATGCCACATTACTAATGTGTGACCCGCGCTGGTTTAGGTTCATAAAGTGACATGTTTTATACAATATTATTCAATTTCTATCCATACTTTAAGCCGTATAGCGTCTAATAAGGGTTTATGTAATGCTAATTAATTACACATGTAGATACATTACATGCGGAGAGCATTATTGTAACCCACGACTCTTGAGACCACGAAATTTCGTCTCCCGATTTTAAGAATAAGAACAATAGGAACTGCGTAAAAAGTCGGTCTTTGTCTAACTGTGAATTGACAATGATATGAAGACACCTCCTGACATGAGCGCCTTCTGACATGTTTGTCACTTCAATTCAAACTAACAATTATCGGTTACACGTGTGTGTTTGGAAGCAGGTAGCTGAAAGAGTCTATTTTGGAAAGGAGACAATAACACAAGTTTCTCCTTTGTTTTCTTAGGTATTCTATTCTTGTGAATAACGACTTTCAAGAGAATTGTCCTGTCTCGTGACAATTGCACTGTTAATAAAGCCTGTTCTGAGGGTATATAAAGGCTGACAAGGACTCAAGTTGTTATCCGAGTGATCTTTGGATGGATCTGGAAGATTGGAGGAGGAAGGAGGTTGCGTATCAATACGCACCCATGGATTTGGACGCAGGTACTCGTAGCTTATGATTTTTAGAATTTTCTGAATTTATAAGTGTATTTTTCTAATTTATTGTTTTTATGTTCAAAGCTTATTCGAACTTCACGTCGAGTCAAGAGAACGCAGATTCGTCCGAAAATACGACAGCAGGATTCTACCTAATGAGCCCACCGTCACCACCAGGTCGTCGTTTGGAAGATGATTCAGGGGAGGAGGAAGGAAAGACCATAACCGCCACGTTGCCGGAAATGCTTGCCAAATTCCAGCAGGAGTTGCTGCAGGATGAGGGTCGTCCCGGCAAAAAGAAGAAGCGCGTAAAGAAGACCCTCTCCAAGTTCCTCGGGAAGAGGTACAAAGTGGAAGAGATGGTGGAGGAGGTGAGGATGGCGGAAAAGGCACTTAACCGACCGCAGCCGGAGTGCACCTTGAAAGCATCAGTAGATCTCATGCAGACTAGCTACTTCAGGAAAAGCTTACAGCAGCTTTCCAAAGTCGATCTTCGAGGATTTCAGCTGCATCCCAACGATCCGGAATTTGGACCTTCCATTTTCACAGGGGAAACCGTAGATCTCGGTAGCAGTGTCGACAATGTTACGAAGAAAATGAAGAAAAAGAAAAGGTCATCTGGGAAGAAACGGGCCCGCAAGCAGATGAAATTGCCAGAGTCAGGTCCAACTCTGGAATGCTCACCTCCTCAAGGACCCCTGCTGCTGAAAGGCACCATCACAAACACAACTTACGAATCAGCAGTTCCTGCTCCTATCAGAAACGGCAATGGGAAGCTGTCGCTGTCTGCGCTACCTCCAACTTCCACAAAGCGAGGAAGAGGTAGACCGCGTAGGGACGGTGTCGTACCGTTCCCCGGAGAAAGTTCATCTGTACGAGGGCGCGGTCGTGGGCGAGGGAGACCTCCATCAGCAAAACAAACTTTGCCACTTAATAATAGTTTTATGTCCTCTCCGGCACCTCTGCCACAACAACTTCCGGTCACCACAGGGTCCTCTGCTTTGGAGGACTTGAAAATGACACTGAGACTCAATCAACCGTCAGTGGGAGTGGCAGCAGAACCAGAGAAATTGGTAAGCTACAGTCTTCTTATACCAAATCCGAAGAAATGTCCAAGGAGTTTTTGGTTATTACGCACTTGCTCCTTCACAGGTTTGCCGGATCGCTTTGAACAAATACTAGACACTTGATAGTAGCTAATTGGAGTTTGACAAGAAAATAATGAATGAATCAACGACAGAGTTCGTGGCACCCATCTTTATTTTACACACAGGCATCCTCACAGCCAAAAGCATCTTATCACAAGTCGTTTTTTAAACTTACAGTATAAAATATTATATATTTTCATACATAAATATGTACACAGGAATTCAAGTAGAAAAATAACCCCTCAGGAATTTTATGGTAAATTTGTATCCTATTTTGCATAATATAGTACACCTCTTAAGATTCTAGTGAAGTAGCGTAGTGGTAAGTCTTAAATAGTTTAGCTCTCTCTTTCTCTCTCATTCTCCATCGGTTGTTGAAGTCAACAGTACAAAAATATTGTATCAAAATTAATGCGCTTTTAACGGGCTAAACTAATAATGAGCCAGAAGAGTATTTTTTACACAGTAGAGATTTATGTAGATTACACTTAAATGAAGCTTACACGTGAAAATAATATGGATACTGTCATTGTACGTGTGTCGTTGGACATATTTGTATAAAATGTGGTAACTGGTTTCTGCAATATGTGTTTTTTGATTGGTTTAGTTAGTATTTGCACATTTCTGTCAACGTTGCAATAAATTTTAAAGAAATAAAAATTATTGTAATCATTTTCAATAATTAACCATTTGTTGTCTTGTCTTTCACCAAACCGAGCGATAATCTTCACAAATTAAATAAATTATGGATAAAAAATTAATTGAAGACATTGATGTGAATGAATATAAAAAAAATAGACAATGATCATCTAGCTACGCGTGTCTTACGCCAACGCTCCTCTCCTCCTCCTTCGTCTTTTGCTATTCGTAGTGGTTTCTACTTGGTCCACTGTAGTTGGCTTATCAGCAGTCTCTATTGGCCACTTGATGTTGCCCCCACTCCTGGGCTGAGCTTGTGGTGGTCCACCCGGACCAAAGTTGAATCTTCGCATAGGATTCGGTCTCATGTGAAAGTTCCTATTGACCAACGGCGGTCGTCCTTGAGGATGTTCTGCAAATTGCTGACTTTGCTGCGAAGCTTGGACCATTTGTCTTGGCGGAGGTGGTGGCACTTGCTGTTGTTGCCGGTTATGAGGACCGTTTGGAGGCACTGGAAGTGGTGGGGGGAAAGGCCCGGTGGAATGTGGATGTCGTCTCATTACAATTGGGGGTGGAACTGGTCTCACCATGTACTTTGCTCTGTCAAAATTGTTTGGCTGGGGTCGCAACTTGTTTCGATGGTGGTGGTGGATGTCTTCATGAGCCTCTTCGCTGTCTGGGAACTTGACGGTGGCGGGAGCTGGTGGTGGGATCATGGGCGAAGGTCTCAACTTGGGTGTTTCCTGGGGCTGTGGTTGCTGAAGTGGGGGAGGCGTCGCTTCTTGCTGCCATTGAGGTGCCACTATTGGTGCCCTTTGTTGCTGGTGTTGCGGCAGCGGTTCGGCGTATTCTTGGGAAGGGATTGGTCCTGGTTCGCGTTGTGGCTCGAAACTACCCGCCTGTGCAGAGCTGGGCTCTTGTTCCTCACCTCCATTGTAATACAGATTTTCCTGACCTTCTTCCGGTTTTCTTCCGGAAATCACTGGACGCCAACCATCCTTCGAGTGGTACTCACCTTCTCCTTGAGCGGGCGGCGAGAAGCTCAGCTTGTTCACGTGGAAGCTCTGCGCTGGAGGCGCTCTAAACCCTCCGGTGGTGGAGTTTTCTAGACTGTTGTCACCCTCTTCCACCTGAGCCTCTTCGATATTTTGATGTTCTTCGACGGAGGCAGGTTGCTCCACAGGTTGCTGGTGCTGATGATGGTTGTACCCATTGCCCCGTTTGTCTGGCTCCGACCACTTTGATTGATCTAAATTGGGCTGCTCTTTCGCCACCTTTTCACTTGACCATCGCTCCATCGAGGTGGGCCCAGCCTGTTCTACGCTCCCACCTTCGTAACCGTCGTCCTCATACTCCTCGTACTCTTCCGAACCTTCCGCCTCCCCAGAACCTGGAGTAGGCTCCACATTGTTGTTCTGTTCTGCAGCAATCGACTCTGGCGACGGCCTCACCGAAGACTTTGCAATCTCTTCGCGAGTGTAAGCCGGTCTTCGAACGACTGCCGGTGGGTCTAACGACGATGGCACGGAAGGTGGAGTGGTAGTCAAGAGAGTTGAGTTGTCTTCCCCATCTTCTTCGTGGATTGCACTTCCGCTTGGTTCCAAAAGGTCAGGAGCATCATTATTGGCAACCTCCTCACTGCTCACAGGCTTCCTCACACCACTCCCCCTGTAATCCTCCGGAGGTGGAATGACCTGTTTTGTTGGTTCCGAGCCTGCCATCGACATTGTTGGTGGATCTTCTCCATAGCCGTAATCATCTTCCGCTCCATACCCTTCGTCATCAGTCTGGCCCGAGCCGTCCTGCTCAATGATGACCTCGGCGGACTTGTCAGGCTCCTCAAAATTGACGTCTATCACATGCGTTGGGGCTGGTTCGAGGGAGCCAATTTCGTCCGAAGACAGACGTTCACTCTCGATCAAGTGTTGCTCCACAACTCGGTCCGAGCTCGTGTTCTCATCAGGGTAATACCCATTTTGAACCGCGGCAGCCACCTCAGAAGGGACTCCAGTTCGGCCCACGTCCACCTCAGCATTTGTTGCCGCGACTTGTACATCTTCCGGAGATGACGATCCACCAGGGGTTGGCACAGACTTGTTCAACTCCACCGACTGGGAGCCAGCTTGCTTACTCGACTCCACACTCGATGAGCTGGATGAAGGATTATTCCTGGAGGGGAACAAACTGGCCCTTCCAGGCACTTGAGGAATGTACTTGTTCACTTGAGCCAGCAGCCCTCCGGGTGGCTTCTTCAGGATCCCAGCAGGTTTAGGCTTTTTAAATCCAAATCGGTTTGGAGCAGGTTCCATCTCCTCATTGCTGGTAATCGTCTCCTTGTTGGCCAGCATGCCCACCAACTGGTCAAACTCTGAGGCGTTCTCGTTCTCCACATCCTCCTTCTTCTCCAGTGATTCCTGGATCACTTTATTCATCACGGGCCTTGTCTTTTGACCAAACTTCTCCTTCGAGGCTTCCTCCCTCATTTTCGCCACCACGTTCGAGAAGGTCGTCCCGTTCGTCTGCAAAACATCAGAGATTGCCGAGCCATTAGTGCCAGCATTCGAGTCATACCAAGGGGGAAGGATGGCAGAGGTCACTATTCCATCCTCTGTCTTTTTCGTAACGAGTGTTTTTGTGCCCACCTCGCTCGCAACCAGGACGTCCATGAACTGCTGCTCGGAAGAAGTTTGCTTGCTCGTGTCCTCAGCCGAGGCAGAGGACGCGAGAGACTCTCCATCATGATGGTTGTGGTGATGTCCCTTTTGGCTCAGGTCTGGACTGGGAACAATGTCAATTGGACTTTCGACACTTCCCCGCTGCGCCCCCAACTTCATCCCATACTCCTGTGAGGAGGTATGGCGTTGTGCCCCTAGTCCTGGGAGGCTGCACCGTGCTCAGTTCCGGTAAAGTAACACTCCTTGGAGTAGTCGAACGGAACCGACTTTTGGGAGGCGCCTTGGTCACCACCACTTCTTCGTCCGACGCACTCGGCTCCCCGCTTTCCACGCTCTTCACTTTCAGCTTGGACCTTTCATAAGGGGTCATTGTGTAGTCATACTTGTGTCCAGCGGGACCTATCGTGGTCACCGCAGGGATGTCCGTTTGCGTTTCCGTCGTGTCCCCAATCGTCTCCGTCGTTGTGGCCGAGGGAGACCCTTGTCTCGTAAAGTTCCGGCTTATGATCCTCGTCAAAGTGTCCTGTCGCCCCTTGGTCGGCTTTGGTGTTGGTCTTGTTGAGTGTCGGCTTTGCGGTCGTCGTTGAGTGCTGGCTTTTTTGCGACAAATTAAACTCCTGACTAGAACCCCCTCCTTCCTCTTCCCCCTCCTCATCTTTGTGCGACGGAGGGATTTCGTCAAGGAGCATTTGCTTCAGTTGGGACTCTCCACTTTGTGACCCCATCTCACTTTCCCTTTCCTCGTCTCCATCCCGAGACGATGACGTAGTCGTGGATGTTGGCCCGTTCACTTTGCCGACCTCCTCAGAACTTTTCCCTTTTCCCTCCTCCCCCTCGTCATGATTTGCGGTCTCATTATCATCATTTTCCTCATCATTATTATCCTCTTCCTCGTGATGTTCCTCCTCGTCCTCCTCGTGGTCATCGTCACTCTCGTCGTCGGATGGCATGGCTGTTGTCGACGGGGTGGAGAAGCTCGTGCGTCCCGTGGGAAACCTTGTGGTTTGCATGTTGTTCCTCCGTGGATTACCGTTTGGACTCGCCGTGGTCACCGTGACCTTTGGCGATTCTGTGAAGAGTACTTGCTGCACCGGGGAACCATCGTTGTGGTATCGCGTTCCCTCACTCGATTCCGCACTGATTCCTCCGTGATGAGGATGATTATTATGGTGGTTGTGCTCTTGACTCCTGCCAAAGTTCCCGATCGTGTGGAGTATTGTACGAGGGATTCCTTGGCCCGGAAAATAGGTTGAAAAGTGATGAACCTTCTCCGCCATCGTTCTATATCGAAGGTGAAGTAAAGAAAACAGAAAAAAAAAACCAACTCAAGGTTAGAGAAAATAATAATTGTTTTTCCTTCAATTTAATAAAGCACATCGTAAAAGATCCATTTCAAAAGTTCACTAGAGTTGATGATGCCTCTGAATGCTACATTTACATGAGCCTCAACATACCTTGTACATCGTACATTTTCATCCGTTTATTATCGTTTTGTGTAGATAGAATGGAGATCACATTCGCGTAATTGTAATACACTCTGTCTTGAGTAAATCATATAATTTCTTTTCAGAGCATTCGCCACGGTCAGTTAGCATTAGCGTACAACACGTTCATTCTTCAACACGGATCTCAACGTAACATAAATGTTTCTCTTGTAAAAAACAAGATTCTTACGTAAATATGTATTTTTAAAGTTTACAGAGAACTTCGATCGAACAATGTCGATTTAGAAGGAATATTTATTTTCTTCAAGCCCTCTGTTCATTTATTCATTTATTGAGATTTTTTGTCTATTCACATTATTCCAGAGACGAGCTGCGCCTTCAAATAAAATTATATCAGAATTGCATCAGTTCATCTCTCTAGCTCCACATTAAATCTACAAATTAAAAATACATTTCAACAAATATTATATAATTCGAAATCAATAAGATCCTCAAAATCGATAGCATTCATCTCATCTTTCCAATAAGTAGAGGAATTTAAAGCTGCAGATTTTTTATTTCAGTAATTTCTATTGAAGGCCGAGGTTTTTATAACCGCTTTTCTGTATCTATTCATATGTAGGTTTTGAAGTAAAAAAAGTTGGAAAAAATCCCCTACGAGTTAATTATCAATCTCTTTGAGCACCCTTATGCTACATATCTTGCTTTATTTACGGGTAAACGCGTAGTAGGGTTGCTAACTTGCAACTTGTCAAAAATTGCACTCAAACCATAATCATAAACATTTCTCTGGCCGTCTATACGTTTTATATTTCGAGAGTGTTGAAAAAGAATTACTCTCTTTGCGCTTCTTTTTTTTTGCTCCCCATTCATTTTCATACGAGCTCCTCCGCGTTCTATTAATTACATTAAAACACACCGAGTGCCCATGCACAAAACTCAGCATTCTATTTCTGAGGGAGAGGGGGGGGGGAGGGATGGCAATCGTTGTAGTAAATGAAGGTGGTAAATGGTGAGATGAGAGAACTCTCGCAAAATGCAATAGTGGGGGAGGGAAGGGAATCGTAAAAGTGTAAAAGAAGAAGAATACACTAAAATGTTTACTTCTCCCTATTATTGTTTTTCTCTCTTNGGTGAGATGAGAGAACTCTCGCAAAATGCAATAGTGGGGGAGGGAAGGGAATCGTAAAAGTGTAAAAGAAGAAGAATACACTAAAATGTTTACTTCTCCCTATTATTGTTTTTCTCTCTTATTAGTCTTCTTCGTCTTCATCCCATAACGTTACATGGTCAGGCTGTGTGGGCGCAATGCACATTTGCTTCAAGTGTGTGTTTAATTGGGTGTTTGATATCAAGTCACACGCTTTACCTGAAATGTGCTACAAAAATGGATTGCCTATCTGAGTGAGCACTCCGTTTCAAACCTTTATTTTCAAGGGCTCTTCACAATTTTTTCCCTTTTGTACTTATATATTTGTTTATTTTTTGCATGTGAATCTTTGAGCTTCTCGTGTTTATTGCATCGTTTGTGCATCGGTGCGTGTCCAACTATTTTATGAATCTGATACACAAAAAGTCTCATTCAATTCTCTCTGCCATCTTTCAATCTTGTTTACTCAAAAAAATCGTTGCATTTTTCTCAACCCAAAATGAGATCATTTTCAAACAAAGTTGTTGGCGTGTTTGCACATTTACGGAGACAGAATGATGTGCATATCTAATTGACAAAGGCTACCAAAGTAAACACGAGAAAAGGAGGCGAAAAAATTGCCAAATTCCTTGTAGTCACACTGAACCTCTATTGACGAGAGCAAGAAGAAAACGCTGTACAATTGTCGTGAAGAGGAGTATAAAAAAGTAATAGAGTCAGCAACGAGAGAAACCGATCAATGGATAATGATAGAGAGGATTGACTTTGTTACGGGACATTGAGAACATCAAACATGCAAGGCGAAAAAAAATTGCAATAAAAGTCTCTCTCCGTAAATATTTGTTGGCAATGTGTGTGTGTGATATACTTGGATGAATGCGTTGGAGTGAATGATTGAGAGAAAAGTAGGTTTCTATTTTGACGCATTGCGACTATGACTCCATGTGGCATTCATCATCGTCGTGTACATTTAAAGGAGACGTTTTGTCGGTGGATTTTCGTCCGTATTTGAAAACGCACCTTGTTATTATGAATGACTCGGCTCACTCTCTCTTTGACTCTGACCATGAGCAATGGTTGAGTGACATGTGGCACTCTTATCCTCATTTTCCCTTTTCAACAAGACTCACAGAAGACTGCTTTGAGACGCTCACAAGGATTTAAATGGGTACCTCTGTGACGAGAAGTATTTGTTAAATGTGTGTGCATACAGCTTGTTATTATACGCTGCTAACTCTAAATGCATAATGGGATCATAAAAACATATAAAAACAATAAACACACAAAGTTTCATGGGATACGCTCTGATTTTCAGGGGCACAAAAGGGACGGGCACAGAGCTAGCGAGAGACGCAATCTGAATTCTAAAAAATACTTTACGATTGTGTGTGCATAATGATGATGATGACTATGAAAATGAGCCGGTATATTGTGTTTATGTGTGTTCCGGAAATGTGGTGAAGGTATAATACACATTATACATTGCAGTTCCTTTCGTGTGTGTCATTTGCAATGCCAAGGTTTTTGGAGGAGGGAAAAGTGCCAATCAAGCACGCTACTCCTGCTCTCTCTGGAGTGAGTGGCGTATGATTAGCCGTCCGGAAGTATGAATGTGGGACACAATGAAAAGGGAAAGGTCAACAAACACATTTGCTAAAAGTGCCAATCAAGCACGCTACTCCTGCTCTCTCTGGAGTGAGTGGCGTATGATTAGCCGTCCGGAAGTATGAATGTGGGACACAATGAAAAGGGAAAGGTCAAGAAACACATTTGCATAATGCAAAGTCTACAATACATCTCACCAGTCTGAAATCAGATCTGAATCGCAATGTGATTTGATGTGGGTGGCTGATGACCCAATGGGATTTTTAGTTTTCTGCGTATTTCAACGGAAATGGGTATAATTTGCTCAGTAATGGGGCTAGCTGTTAGTCTTCGAAAAAAAACTTTAGTGACATTGGCCACCGCAGCCCGTGACCTTGCAGACCTGCATCAGATCTTAAACAGGAATCCTCTTCTGCCTGCATGGGATGCAGCTTGCACAGGCTGCGACTTTCACATTTCCGTCTGCCACAAAACCTCATTTTGTCATTTTACTTATCCCCTTTGTGAATAGATAATCCCTTTAGTTAATTCAACTGAGGAGAAGTGCGTACATCAACAAAGAACAAGTCACATTGTCATTGTCAGGTGGTGACTTGACAAGTAAAGCTCCCAGATTTCTCTCTCCTCATTTCATACTATTCTTCACCTCAAAACACTGCTGCCTCCCTGTGTGTGCATCTTTTAATTACATTACGCCTTGTCAAAGCCACCCTCGCTCCGTATGCACCACATTTTTTGTGTCGACCGAGTAAATATGTGCACTCTGCCAACACAAGAGAAATGAGATGACGGGGAGGTTGAAAGAAAAATACGAAACGAAGAAGGGCAAACACCCTCTCCTGCCGTCGCATTTTTAATTAGCCATATTTCACGTTCATGTATGCTCACACGTTTTCGTTTAGAGTGTCATTAAACGTTTCCCACCAATGTAATAAGGTAAGACCACCGTTAAACTCGTAAGAAAGAGTGTATGGAAAAGTGTTAGAAATTTATGGTTTTTACACCGAGATTGTGTGTACTCCTAAAGTGTCACCATTTCTTTCACGGCTCCTTGCATACAAACAATATGATTAGCGCAGAGAAAGAGAGAGATGACATTCCTTATTGTTTTCTATATCACTCCTGCAGCATAGGATTATTATTTAGATTTGAACTCGTCAATGCATTCTTCTCGTCATGTGCACTTGCTCGTCGTCGCCTCCTTTTCAACAATGATGAATTGGTGACGTCTGCATATTTTTGAACGAGAAAGAGACGTGAGACGACGTATGCATATATGACAAGAAAACTGCGCGCATTGTTGACAAAAGAGTGAATTTTCTTAAACTCGCAAAATAGGGTTTACGACTTGTTTGAGGATAATGTGTTAGTGAATACATTCAATGGCAAACGTTTAGACAGAAAATTCTTCCAACTAAATTTTGTGCTACAGAAAGTAAAGCGTAGGTATTCTTCTATATCACATTGTAGCAAAAATTGTAATCAGTGTGCACCGAGAGAGTGTTTATGAGAAGAAGCTCATTTTCAAAAAAAGGAACAAAAGTAAGCCATGTAAAAATCGCTATCACGTACACATATCCCTTCTGCGTTACGTTAAACCAAGTAATTTTCCTGTCCAAAGGGTTTTGAGCTCAGGCTACAAGAAATACCTGAAAAAGGATTATTATGCGTAGTCTACTTTGAGAGTGTTATGTATTTCGCAGGATTCCCTTTAAGCTTTCCCTTTAAAAAGTGCTGAAAATAATATACATTTTTGAGACACGCCGAGTCTTCAAGATTCTGTGGTAAGCTTCGTTTTGAAAAAAAAGTATGTTTTCTTATGCCAGAAAATAGTCGACTTTTGGCTCAAGCCGAGTGTTATGATGATGAAAAGGTAGTAAAAAATATAACTCGAGCTTAGAGTCATTGTGTTTTAAGATGGCAACTTTTGATACGTAATATAATATCTGATTGTGTGATTAGCATCTCCTCTCCCGCTTTTATGCACACTTACACATCCCTCCTGTGCCACTATTACGTGCAGATTTTTAATGTCTTCTCATCAAAGTAGCTCCACTAAAGTCTCTCTCTTTTTTGTGTTAAACCTTTTTTTGCAACGTGTTTCTTTTTTCCTTTGACAAGGAGGCAGAGGAGAGTCTACTTTGTGCTGTATGGGAAAACGCACATAATTTTTGATTTGCCTAATAACTCTGTTTATGAGAAATGTCATGTCTCCTCGAGTTTAGGAAAACGCAAGTGAAAATCCTTTGTGTAATCCTAATCCTGTCTTGTGTCTCTCGGCTTTTGTTCATCCACAAACATCATCTCATCATCGTCGTATTCTCAGAAAATAATATACTTTATGAATGAAATAAAAAAACAGAGAGAGAGAGAGAGAGAGAGAGAGAGAGCATTATTGTCACCCGGAAATGAGGCGTTCTTAAAAATATATGATGTGCGCCTTTGTAATGAAAGATTGGCCCAAAATTAAATTTTCTTTCTTGTTTCTCCTCGTACAAATCTCTCGTCTCATCTTTCGTTTATAGGTTATATGTATATATCATATATTTTTACCTGATCAGTTTCTTCAGACGATTCCTCCTCTTCCGTAGCCGGCTCTGGTGTGGTCGTTGACGTCGTTGTTGTCGACGGCGATTTATTATTTTGTCTGTTCGACAGATTATTTGGGTGGCTATTACGCGAATGATTCACTGACGTTTTGTGGGATCCGGCGGCAGCCCTCCCTTCCCTCCCGGTTTGCCCTTTCGACGGTTTCCTCCACTTCCACTTTCCACCACACCGGCGGATGACGCGGCTGCTGACTCGTTACTCCCAATCAACTCTTTGGACGATGCCCCTGCCTCGAAGAGGTTCTGATCCTTGCCGTACATCTCCACATCGAGATCCGCGTCAGGCTTCACGATCAGTGAGCGACCTGAGCAAACCAATTTAATATGAATGATGAAAAAAAGTCTGAGGGAAAAAATTGGTTCGAGTTGTGGTGTGATTGAAAATATAAGCATCACCGTTTCTCCTTATTTTTCAGCTTAGTCATGCGAGCAACATTTTCATTCATTAGTCCCCAGGAAAAAACTACGAGATGATAATCATGATCATCATCATCATCATGATGATGTGATGAAGGAATGCAACAACGCGGAGAAATGAAAGTTTTCCTTTTCGAGATGTATAGACATTTATGTATCTATCAATGCGTCTTCACTGGTTTCCTTTCAGGCAGCGAAGAGGAAAATATATTTTTATTTATAAAAAAACGACTGTTTGTGTGTGTGGTTCAACAGACTCAATCACACATGCTGTGCAGTTTTGTTGTGTGTTCACACACGCACATTATCTCATAAGCCAAAATCGTTCAGTGTAATTGTCGTTGTGAGACAAGTGACAAATCATATGAAGAGGGAGGGAGATAGGGGAGTAGAAAAATTGAGTTGTCTCTCCCATTCATCCAATTTGTCACACTTTTTCCTTTTCGTTTCATCTCTCCCTGAGAATCTCCCCCTTTTTGGAATGCCAGAAACGTCTCTTGTATTAGGGAGCCTATTGTGGAAACTTTCCGAAGAAAAAAAAAGTACTCCTCTCAACACCATGTTGTTGGTGTGAGAACTCTCGCTTTCCATTCAGCGTTGATTAGTGCCACCTTTGTGAGAGAGTGGCACAATGCAGGATTGTTTCATCCTCGTGTGTCGATACACGGGCATTGGTAATCATTAAGATTAGTCGAGAAGAAGTGTCAGAAAGAAGAAAGCCTTAAAATAAATGCGATCCAGGTCAAATCCTTACTAATGCACTGCATGCAGAATTATAAATATACATGTACATATACATACGTGTCTTTCCGTAAGAAATTGAATCTGATATCACACTCTCGTCGCTCGTCTTTCGTTTTTTTTTGTTTTATTCTTCGACATGTGAGAAATATGCGTTGTCGCATTTTGTCCTCTCTCACTCTTCGCCTCCTGTACTCAACTCCGAAAAAAGCGACGCATTACAATTTATGCTGCAATGTGTGTGTGTTTGCGATGTGATGTGAGATTATATCCTTTGGGAACCGGCAACGTGCCATTGGCACCTGTCTGTCGTACCTACATCGAAGAGGTGAAAACTCTCTCGTACGCTGACAACCATGTCAATTATATAGCGCACAGCAGTCAGAAAGCGAAGAATGAATGAATTCCCACAGACACACACACAAATAACAGTTTGTACGCACACACCCTGAGCGAGAACAAGAATTTTATTGATTACAGAAGAGAGAAAAAAGTATCCAAATAAGGTACTCTTCTCAGTTTTAACTTGACTCTTTAAGTTGAAAAAGAGAGAATCAGAGAATCCTTTAAAATTATAATGAAGACAATAAGCCTCTTAAAGTCAAGAGTTATTTGGTGCTCAGAGGAGGAGAGAAAGAGGGAAAAATCATATATATTATTCACCAATGTTCATTACCATTTATTGACAGTTGGTGGCGTTCCGCTTTCAGATTTCACACACAAGCAGAGAGCAGAGCAGTGCACAGTAAAGTACAAAAATGCAAAAATAATAATAAATGAATGGGGAGAACGTGTGCGAGAGTGCAAGAGATCATCTCTGAATGACTGCTCGTGTCGTCCTCTGCTTTTTTGGGTACTTTTTCTGCTGATGATTGTGTGCGTGTGTGTGTAATCATACAGCTTGTTCGCACCTCTTTGTTACACCACCTCATCGTTTTGTTTTGATGATTGTGAATTGCACTTTGTGCCTATCGAAAACGGTGTGTGGTTTACCCTAATTGCGTACAAGATGAGATTAATTGAGGGCTCTTCTCAACGAGCACCGGTGGAGGTGGGCTAAAACAATTTCTTTTTGAAAACTATGAATTGTTGCTAATGTGCTGGTATGATTAAGCTGTTTACCGTAGTGAATGCGATCTATAGTTGTAATAAATTGGTGGAAGAAAATAACTTACTCCGTAAGATAAAGAAAACGGTGAGGACAACCGTGGCAGCCAGTCCGACGAGGATGATGACGCTGAGGAACCAGCACAGGATCGCCGATAAGCCCCGACACCGACAACACTCGTCCTCATTGTCGGAGCCGTACTCTTCCTCGTAAATGGCATCGTGAAAGGTTCTCTGCTTTAAGAAATAAAAAAAAACATTGGACAGGTTAGATTTATTTGAAAACATGAAACCACTCGTTTGTATACGTAATAATAAATTCAGACACACACAATTTTAATAAGGTTTCTTTAAAATATACGACCTCTAAGATTGGGATCAAGCCTTTTCGACTGCCTATCGTGTGATTCTTATTATGATGATTGTTCTGCTTATTAATATGGTAATGGAACGGTCGAATTTTTCGTTGCAAACTTTCAACCATGATTTTAGTCACACTGCAGTTCACACAGGTTTTGAAAGAGAACTCATGATGATTCTGAAGTATTTAAAAACAACAAACAAATCGGACCACAACTATTAAGCAACCGCTTAAGAGTCTCGCTTCCTTTGATTCGAACCCTCAAGTGAACTATGATGCAAACTGAGTTTTTGTACTGAAAATGGCAGTACATTCAATAAAAAAATTGTTTGTCGCAGTTCAGCATAAAATTACGCTGGCTTTGTACTTTCTTACGCCGCCGATATATAAGCATGTAA
>JAHZMW010001345.1:0-14729 GCA_027743745.1 Alloscopus bannaensis | reverse complement strand
AAAAAACTTGATTCCAGCAGAGCCAGGTCAGCTTATGGTCTGTTCCCTCTCTATTATACTTGACTCACCGTCATCATCCATCGTTCATCTTGTGAAGGGTTGCTGTTCTTGCTCTCTCATAAAGAATGAAGAGTTTGTTGTCTTGTTTTTATTTTCAACAAAAGTGTACCTAATTATTTCAATTCCCTCTCTTTGCAAACCACTTATTGATAGCTACTCGAGCTCAGCTTGATTTCCATATTGCTTTGTTCATAAAAATGTAGCAGCGGCTCAGTTCGTGAATATTTCGTCGCAAATGCAAGTATGTATAGCAAACCGCTTTACACGAGGAGCAGTACAAAATAATAAGCAACCTCTTAATAGGGATTATTGAGAAAAATTAATAAAAATGTGCTCAGGAATGTTTATGCAGCTTTTTTATTGTTATGAATTAACCAGTAGAAAGGATGTAGCGTATCCATACCGGGAATGTTTACTGTAGTATGGTTTCATTAGAATCTAAACCTGATTAGCCAACAAATTCAATCAACAATCAGTCAATATTTCATAGGAAAACTGTGCAGCTCTTGTAATGAAACGTGTTATGTCGGTGTAATAAAATACTGGGGAATTACTTTCAGGAGGAACACAACAACAGGATGGAACGGGTAATGGGGATGGTCGTGGTACATGGTGGTGGCAAGGTGTAATTACTCTATCCGGTTGCTTACTTGCTGCGTCAAGTAGCTCCTTGTAAGGTGGGTAGAGATAGCTATATCACGGTATGCACCATATAATTCAATTTTAATTTATTTCACACAAGAAGGAAGAAGTTGTCGAAGTTCACCTTTGGACTTGGATTGAGTTAACAATGAAGAGGTCTTCGTGCCACTATGGTATGCAACAATGGGATGAATAAAATTGGAGAGGTAATGTAGATGCAAAAGTGTAAACTTATAACTTATGGTACTGAATGCAGGGCTGTAATGAAATTTTCCTGCAATTAATTCTCACCAACTTGCGTCCAATTTCAATTTTTCAGGTCCATGTTATTAAAAGATGCAAAATGTTCAAATAATTTTACAAATTCTCACGCATGCAAAGTTAAGGATACCTTTCACTAAAACGTTCCATACATGTAGTTAACATACCCATTGTAAGGCAAGGAAAGGTAAAATATGGGACTTATAGTTTACTGAAAAGTTAGTTGCGCAAATCAAAAATGATACAAAAATGATTTTATTTAATTTTTCGCCCAATTGTCACTGGCTGCTTGCATATGAACAATGTAACAATTTGAAGTGGTTTGAGCATTTGTACTATAGAACGCCTAATCAAAGTGTGTAATAAATAGTTTTGTGTCTAGATTTTCTAATTTTTAAATTGACGCCATATTTTCACTTGAGTCATTGGAAAATTGGGTTGAAGTTTGTGATAAACACAATTAACTATCAAACGTGTTTTACTGAAAGGTGTACTCCCTTATTACGGTACATCATTATCTTTAAATGTAGGCTAGTAAATCTGCACTTTTGCATATCACCGGAATGTATCTTCGCTTCTGCTTATCACTTGAATTGCAACTGCGAAAATTTTTGTGACTACATAACAGTGAGGCGTCAGCGAAAAACATAATCAATTAAACCTGTCCGTCTCCCTAAGAATGTCCATATACAGAGTTATGCATGTAGAACAGTCCGAATTTGAAGTGACACCTGCCTGTATTCACACACAAACGACGAAACGGTCGAACACCTAATAAACTACGCGAACTGTGCAAAAATCAGAGATGACCACTTTTTATGCTCATGTCGTAACAACTTGAAACAACTGTAAATCGACAAGACGAAGTCCAGTCTCGTCACCACTGAAATCACAGTCATATCGCCTCGGGGCTTAGCCATTGTGTCGTCTTATCTATTCGTGCTTGTTCAATTTCTTTCGCACAGTCATATATCTTCCATTTTGACAAGGAGTCAGAGAAAACGCTCAAAGAGACGTGTGATGAAATACATGTTAGCTCTACGCAAACAGTAGTAGACTTTCGTTATAGAAAAGTCAGTCATAAAGCTACGGTGTCAGAGAAATCATTCCATTTTCTTCTATGCAATAATAAGCAGATGTGGAATGTAGTTAAATGTATTCGTACATCCTCCCTTTTACTTGTGCATTCAAGTCCTTCCCTTTTGTCACACGAAACAATGGGACCAATTTAAAAGATTTTACATTCCCACTATACCCATTCTCAACAATGGAACACTTATTAAAATTGTCCAATTTGCATATTATTAGACTACACCGCAAAGAATAAGATCCAAATCCAGAGCTGCAATGAAATGACATGAAAAGTGCATCAAAATGTCGAAATGGGAACACATCATTGTTTCTGAAACGAAATTCCACATTCAGCCTTTGAAAATTTATATTTTCCTTTTCATTAGCTTTACTCAAGTTTAACCGAAAAATGTGGAGGTAAAAATTGATTTTCCCAATTTCGAAACCACTCAAAACCACCCCACACGCATCACTCTCTCAGCTCCGGCCCACGTCTCAATCACAATAAAAACATAACGAAGCTTATTAAAATTCACGTTGAGCAATGATCTTGAAGCGACACACAAAATGAGAAAACTGATGAAATTACCCAGTGTCATATAATTTACAGCTATAAAGAAGGAAACCCGTAAGATTTTTGAGTAATTCTGTGGCTCTCCCAAAGCATCGACACCCTTTCGTTACACGTGAGGATCTGTGGAGCGACAAGTTTTTCCTCCTCGTTTGATGTTCATCTTGTTTCTTCTTACTGGGTGAACACATTCTCATCAATTCTCTCAATTTTTTTTTTGGTCACTCTCAAATGTTTCGCTTGTCGGGCTCTCATTCTGCCCGCATGGCACTTTTAAAAGCGCATTACACATGCTACTGAGCATTCATAATAAAGTCTAAATATCCGTGTCACATCTTCGTGTTCCTCTATCTCCGTGTTTGTGGGAGCAAATGTAGAAAACAAGCTTGACGCTCTCTCGACAGCGCTTTTTGGAGCTAATGAAGAGGCAAATCTTGTTTGGGGGATCGTTGCATTCCTGATGAGCCGTTTAAATACCTCTGCCTATGCTCTTTACCAAAGCAGTATTGCTATATATCTTTGTGAATAAGGCAGTCACATTAGCTCACAATGTGTAGCTTCGTTTGTCTACATTACTCGAGATAAACACACTCTTCCTCCTGAAGAACATGGCGTATCTTTCTGCTAGAAGACGATAGTGTATTATTGTAAGAGTACATGTGCAGAGACATTGCGTGGGCACGACTGATTATGAACACATTACGCCACATTATTGAAATTCTTCGAAGATCTTGTCTCCACTCTTCTCTCCTCACTAAATTCCATCGACAATCATTTGCCTCGAGGTACGTACGACGTAGATTTAATGAGTTAGTCAAAGTGAAAGCCAGGCAGTCCTCTCTTTGTTGAACGACAAATGAATTACTTTATTTAAAGGCAGCTAATCGACAGTCCTTTCCTGCTTTTTATGTGATCATTTGCATGACTCTCTCATTTTCTTATTTCGTTCACAAGAAGCATGATTCAGATATATTTGGTATAGGTATGCGTACCATATAAATACATCAAAATATATACGTTTTTTTAAAGAAAAGAGCAGATCTAAAATCAAATCGATATTCTCTTCGGGCATAATAATAAAAGCTTTAATTTCTTCTATTGCGGTGAGTGCTGTCGACCGTTGATAGTAATTATCATCAACTTGAAACGTGTATTCACGGTAAATGCAATAAAGCCTCTTGATACGAATTCGAACTTTGATAAAAAGTCGCACACACACGAAGATGGTCAAGGACCACAATGCATTCTCTCAGGTGTCTCCCTTCTCACGTGGGAATTGTTAAGTACACAGTCTTCTTTGGATTTTGGATAATTAACCTGGTCCAGGTTTTTGTGAAGAGGGCCAGTGAAGTTAATACGTCAACTTTTTTTCTCTCATTTTTGTTAAGTTCAACGTGAGGATGCAAGCCCAGGGGTGAAATGATGTACTTACTCTACCTGAATCACGCAGCGAAGGGAGAAACACGGTTTGCTTCAAAATCCTCTCACATGCATGAATGAATCCAGTTTCTTTGGTGTGGACCAATGAAGCAAGGAGTACACACGCAATGAAACAATGAGCAGATGCGATGAAGGAAGTAGACATAATTTGATTTGGGGTTCAAGTCGTAAAAATACATTTAATCGAAAGGAGCAGCAGCGTTTTCTCAGCTTGAACCCTGACGAAGAAAGGCAGTGGCAGTAGTAAATACGACGATAACGGAGAGAATTTAAGAAGCTTGATTAAAAGCAAATGAAAGATTATAACAAAAGTTGAGGGATGATGAGGAATTTAAAAATAATCTAGCCATATGTGTTGATTATGAATACAACCCCAACTATATTATTACGACGGCTGCCACACAGCCAAGACGAAGTTGTGCAGAGATGCATTATTGCTGCGCATCGTATATTACTCAGGTATTTATAGTGAAAAATAATACATATAAAATGTACTTTGCCGGATGAAAAGGGTTTTTTTTGTACCGTAATAAAAATCCAAAATGCAAATCAGGAAATGAACACAACGATTACCATTGAAAATAAGTATAAAATTAATTCAAGATTTTTGGTTACACAGAGAGAGGGGGGAAATGTTTTCTTTTAATTTTCAACACCAACACTGCAGCACATGGGGTTATTAGTAAAAAGTTGAGAAATAATAGGTGTTCATTTCACTAGCACTTAATCCAAAACTCAACCTGTGTTCAGAAGTGAAGAAAAGGGGAGCTAAATAGGAAAGTTGCAGTAGATGAAATTCATAAAAAAGTGCAGCACGGTTGCATCAAGTTGAGTTGGTCGAATGTTTTCAATATAGATTTTTAAATTGTAAAAGCCGCACAGCATTCCTGTCTGGCTTCTTTAATTAGCTCTAATTATCAAGCAAGGTTCAGACGCAGCATTCTATACCAAAAGATCAATGTGGAGGAACTACATATAGGGATTTATTATCGAAAGTTATAGGTGGACAGTGCTGTGAAATTTTGGAATAACATTAGGTCTACTCTTTAGCAGAAGGAAAGTATTTTTTCAGATGCACTTCTGTCAAATCTCTCAACTCACATGAAATACACAAATGCTTCATGCATCTGTAGATGGTCTACGGATTATACGAATATACTGAATAGAGTATTTCTGACTGGATTATTTTGAGATATGACGGACTTGAGTTGGCTAATAATAACACACGGCTCACCAGTACATAGGTATATCTCGGGTCGAACTCATTGTTGCGTAACATTATTAATCTGAATTTGACGTGGTTGAATGACTTGGACTCAACAGGAGAAAATGGTGGTTGTCAGAGTTGTGGGTGCTTCTCTACTTTTGTAGATTTTTTATTAACAACTTGAACCTTGATGATCATAATATGCATAATATATATTCAATATTGCCGTACCCACCTGGATATATCATTAAGCATTTTTTAGCATTCGTCTTGACCTCAAGAATCCAAGAAAGGAAGACAAGCGGAAAAATAAATTGCTCGAATGGTCGCCCTTCAACTGGCCACTTTAATTTAAAGCACATTGCGTTTCCCGTTTCATCAATATTTAACATATGGGTATCTAAATATTGATTGGAGTTGGTTGGTACTCATCGGCCAGAAATTTATAAATAAATGCGGGGCAAGTCTCCCGTAGTAAATTAAATGCTTAAGCATTAAGCCAAGCTCCTGTTGGATGATGAGAAATGAGAAAGTTTACAACGTTTGGGTACATAAAGGAGCTGATTTGTAGTTTAAAGGACTCGATTGGCACAGTACACATATATCGGCGGGGTTTCAATGAGGCATGAATAAATATGCATACTATTATACGATGATTAAAGATTTGAGAGCGTGTACGCTCCAAAAGCCCAGCGGCTTTTGAACTGTAAGTTTGGCTTGAGCTGCTGCTGAAAATTAAACAAACCGTTCAAAGGACGAGTCATAGATTAAAAAAGGATGCAATTGATGCAAGAGTCGCCGACAGACTGAAAATGAGCCGGTGGCTTTTGGCTTGCGTGTCCTGGTCAGTTAGTATTTTTTTGAAGACTGAGAAAACCACAACAATGAAATATACTTTCTTACAATAATTTTTTAACAAAAGTAAGACCAAACTAGGGAGAGGAAAAAAACTAACCAAAGTGACGCCTAGAGGTTCGGGATATGTAAATGTGAAATGACACGTACTCGTACTTGACACTTGAAGTTGAACATGTGTAACTTGTGGATGTTGGCTCTTGTGTGGTGATCAACATGCATCATTAATTTATGTGTTCCCCCACATTAGAGAATTTAATACTTTGCTGCTCTCTGGGAAAAAATGGATTTTGGCAAGAGAAGTAGTTTGCTTTCTGAAATCGCCAAAAGCATCATTCCAACTTGTGGCCTTGTTGTTCTCTCAAAAAGTCGTTTAAAACCACACGGCTTTCTGTTGATATTGGAGCAGCTCAAAACAAGCCGGTGGGGATATTCACGTAACAAGCTGGGTTTGTTTTTTATGTCTGAAGCTTTTAATACAATACGAGATCGAAGTCATGATTAATTTTCTCAGATTATGTGGTATATAACGTGGGTGCATGTTTTCTCTCTGCTCCTGTCGCCATGTATCCGCATCTTGTGTCGCTTGTCGACTCTGTGTGCCATGTCGAATGTCGTCATCTGCTTTCTTGTTCTCTTGTTCACTCTCTCCCTACTTGCATATTCCCCCAAATTTTCAACGGTTCCTCTCCGACACACTCTCATCAACGTCGAGTCGCGTCCTGTGGCCCATATATTCATATATTTTACGTTACTTATAAGTTATAGAGAGACTTTTTGGAAAACAGGAAAATTATAAATGCATCGTATCATGTGGATTTATTAGAATACTCTGTCTCCTTTTCTCTAGTGTCCTCAGCTGCCTTCCTGAAAACGGCGTCTGGTGTTCTCTCTCTGTCAATACAATATATGATATGCAAATGCGGTGAAATTACAAGACACACGTACTTTATGCATAATATTAGACGTTACACAGCAATAGCTTGACTGCAGGGTTTTCGGGACTGTAGGTGGGAAAGAATGGTAAACCTTTTGTGACAACTGTGTGCATGCAGATCAACCCAAGAGAATTTGGAAAAGGGCGAGAAAATGCATTGGATATGTGTGTCCGTGGAAATTCTCTAGATTTACAGAGTGAAGGCGACACACACTCTCCACTTGTCTACAACAAAGTTATTTTTATATAAAAAAAGTTGAGCAAATTATGCAAGAATGAGTCAGGCAGTCTGATTCCTTGTTCAGTCAACACAGTGGATGTGACAGGAAGAAGCAGAATTTTAAGTTTCCCTTCCACCACTAAACCCAATTTTATCCTCTGATGTGTCCAGTGTCTCGATAGGAAATGCTGGAGACACTCATAATATCGTGGCTGGAGATAGTGTAATGTTAACGTGTACACAGGAAAAACACGCCCCTGTGCTCAATCTATGGATCACTCCTCCAGAAATCAGGAGTTGAATCCAATGTGTGGAGAGAGAATGATATATACACTCTTTTGAAAATCACGAGATGCGTATTTATTTTAAGGGAGACAAGTCTCCTAACGAGAATCACGGAGAATTCATTCATTTTCCGGTAGCAAGTCTCGGCTTACAAAGTATAAGCTACGCACAAACACTTGCTGTCAATTCCACTTGTACGTCTCCCCTTTTCACACCAAAAGGAGCAGAGAAAGACAACCAGATCCAATATGTCTTTCACTTGGCTTCCTCCAACTTTTATTTCTCTTTCTGCTCCCATTCAGCTATTCAACAATATGCTAAAATGCTCTCTTTCTCTTACTCTTTACGTGCATTCGCCTCTTGATGATGATCACTAGAATCACTGTCATCATCCTTGGATAAGATCGAGATGATCCTCATGGTTAGCCAAGAGAAAACAGCTCGAAAGTGATGAAGCTCTGGATAAGAGTCTCAATAGTCACATAGATCAAGTGAATGAAAAAAAGGAGAATCCAAAGAAAAATGCGTCATTGCCCACTCCGAGTTGCACTCTGTTTGCATCCACAATCCAAATGAATTGGTAAGCTACGCAGAATTTTTTTCTATTTTAGCCTCTCTGTCTTCTCTCTTCGACGGAAGAGGCACACCGAATACGAATTTTTGAGGAGGGATGCATTCTCCTCCTGGAGATGATGACGATCATGATTATATGAATGCCTCGCTTGCTGGAGACAAACAAGAATATCTCAAGTCAGTTTCTCTCAATAGTGGAATATTGAGAAAAGAAAAAGCTTTCTCTGTCTTCTCTGATTCTAATACTTACTATCCCCACGTATCGTGCAATGAATACGAAATTTCCCTTTTCAAGGGGAAAAATAACGAAGATGAAGTGTGTACACATGGAGTACTGTGTGGGGATGATAAAAAGGAGAGACGGACGTTCTCGGTGTAAAAATGGTGGAAAGTATATCTCACAGGGAAATCAAACCTTGGGAGCATAATATCGAGTACGATATAAAAGAGAGGAGGAAAACAGTGAATAAAATTGTGTGAGAAAATAGCGTCAAAAACTGTTGGAGTAAATTCGGGAGCGAAACTGGCTAAACTTGGATGTACTACTATTCTAGTAATATGTTATCATCTCTTGTAGCTCCTGGTAGCTTGCATATTTCGATGTGCACCTGCTCACAGTGTTTTCTACTTGTGAGGAATGTGTGCTCTTAAATGGAAATGGGGGAAAGTCCGTTGACGAAGTTTACGCTGAGTGTCGGCTTCTTTTCCTCAGTAGAACAGACAAAGAGAAAGTAACCAAAGCAAACGCGCATTTTTACACATATGTACATACATGACAAAAAGCAAGTCGTATATTTGATATCAAGTATAATACATACATATGTACTTCTGCCTTCTCAAAGTATGTGTGCATATTTACCATCTTACATATCTAATAACAGGAATGGCATTTTATCCCAAGATCCCTTCTCTCTCAAACTGGGGAGAGCCCAAACCAGGTTAAATCAACCGTGATCCCGTCCTCTCTCACTTCCCCGTTTTTGTTCAGGAAAAATAAAAAGAATCCCATGTTCAATTCTTCATCTTTTAGAATAAAAAGGCAGAGAGGACCGGATGTGTGCATACTTGGAGATTCCCTTGAGTTGTTCTCAACTTTTTTGAAGTCCACCAGAAGGGAAAAGACTGGACACCGGTTTTTACAAGAGTTTGTACTCTCGGAATAAAAAAACCTTTCAATTGAACAGCACTCACTCACTCTGTGTAACGTCATGTTACGTGTAAGGGATGCATATTATATTTGTACAGGGAGATAGTTTTCTCCAGCTACTTTTAGCAAAAAAGGGCAACTTTCTTTGTGAAAGTACTTTCCTGCCTTGTCATCATCAGTGTTAAATGTATCCACGTATTCTGCTTTCGTTTTTTAAAGGAAAAGAGAAAGTTTGAAGAAGAAAGTTAAAATAAAGGTTTGTGGCTCACATCAATGTCCGAGCACGTACAAAAGCTATAGTCAACAAACACTGGGAAAGCAGTGGGCAAACAAGTTGAAGACGCTGAGAAAACAAGAACTTGCTCTGCTTCAACGTGCATGCCGCCCGAGAAACGGACACTCAGTCTTTTTAAGAGGATTTCGCAATTTCCCTATATTTTCTCTAATATCGATAGATACTACAGAGAGGTATTGATATTTTCAAACTTTTTTTAAAGCCATAACTTCAGGTTTATGGTGGAAGCTCATCCTTTCCTCAGAAAAACATGGTTGGCATGCACGAAAGAAAACAAGTTGGTCATCCATTCTCATTCCTTCAAAAGTCAAAGCGGAAATTCTCGGGCGAATCTCCTCCAAACATGTCCAGTCCGCTGTCTTCGTGGCGGAAAATCAACTCCCTCAACCTCGATTTCCTGTGATGCTTAACTTTCACTGAGAGAGAAAGTAGCGAGTTTTCAATTTAGATTAAATCACCTTCCCAGGAAAAGGCGTATGTTTGTTACAGCAATCGAAGGGCTTCACGGGTAGTCTTCACAATTCCACTTTATTTGCAATGAAAACAGAGAAAATTGCGTGGACTTGTAAAAAACGAAGCTAGAACCCAAAGAGTTTCAATTGCACGTCATCATGGTCGTTGTAAATCAAAAGTTTGCTATCGGCAGAAACTTTCTTGATAGATTGGCTTCCAATCAGTCTCTCGAGTTTTTGAAACCTTAACGTTCCTTTGTAGTAGGAATGTTTGCGTTTATATACAAATAATTTTTCCACAACTTTGTGATATTTCTGGAGAAACGCTGATTTGTTTTAATTTATTTAAATTGCGAGTATTCATGTGGAATATCCGCCGTCGTAGAAATAAGCAACACGTAATTGAGTATTGACCATTCCATTGAAGCTTCTGGAAATGTTTTGCAATTTCCGAATTGATGTTGACTCGGGGTGGTCTTTTCACTTGTGCTTTTATGCAAAATACAGAAATTTTATGCGTGTTGCAACATGTACCGATGATATTGCATACCAGCAAAGGTCCAAGTCTTTAGAAATATCGAAATAAGACATAAAAACTCGAATTAATATAAGCAGCGATAAATAATTTTTCCACAACTTTGTGATATTTCTGGAGAAACGCTGATTTGTTTTAATTTATTTAAATTGCGAGTATTCATGCGGAATATCCGCAGTCGTAGAAATAAGCAGACACGTAATTGAGTATTGACCATTCCATTGAAGCTTCTGCAAATGTTTTGCAATTTCCGAGTTGATGTTGACTCGGGGTGGACTTTTCACTTGTGCTTTTATGCAAAATAAATACAGAAATTTTATGCGTGTTGCAACATGTACCGATGATATTACATACCAGCAAAGGTCCAAGTCTTTAGAAATATCGAAATAAGACATAAAAACTCGAATTAATATAAGCAGCGAACAACACGAATGCTCTCAGGAAATTACAGCTTTGTCAAAACCATTGGATTGTGTGAATTGCTTATCTATGCATATTGTACTGATAACGGAATATACATTTCCGTTTTGGAAAAAAGTTTTTACTTTGTCTTGTTTACTGTGTGTTCCAAGTCTGTAGGTAGTGAATCGGTGACATTGACGAAAAGACGAATTTCCTCCGTGTCCAATTTTTGTGTGTTTTAGCAATGGCCTGTCAATGACGTGATGGATCGGCGCCGTTAGACACTATATGAAAAAATGGCAAAAGGCCAAGGCCGAGACGACAGTCCCCGAAATTATTGTGGAACCGAAGTCGAAGACGACGACCGTGATTTGGAGGAATCGGTGAAAGTGATTACTAGGAACATGTCCGAATTCAAGTTGGTAAGTAAACGAACTTTAAAATTGGCAGTGTAAAGGTATTGCGAAGGTATTCATAAGCCGACGCACTGCTTTCAAATCGTAAATCGTTCTCAATTGGTTTTTCGCAGGTCCCTGTGGAGGTCGTGGAGGTGCACGGAAGAGACACTGGAATCCGAAAGGTTGATCCCGTGAAGGCCGTTCGGGCGTACAGGATCATCCGAGCTGTATCTCCGTTTGAATTCTACGCGATTTACGAGGAGGACAATCATTCGCCATTTTTTCGGGCGCACATGAATGCCGAGTTCCAAGACTACTACAACTTCAAGGAGTCGGTGACATTCACAGTAAGCACTTACCTATATTTGTGACCATCAAAATCTCAAATTGAATTTGGAGCAGTGTCATCATTTCCGAAAATTGATGTGCTCTTATCCTGGCTTTTGTGTAGTACCACGTTTACGTGGAGCTTTTCAAATGCTACGCCTACCGAGATAGAAGACTTGGAGCTTGGTTTCACAGTAAGCACATACCTATATTTGTGACCATCAAAATCTCAAATTGAATTTGGAGCAGTGTCATCATTTCCGAAAATTGATGTTCTCTTATCCTGGCTTTTGTGTAGTACCACGTTTACGTGGAGCTCTTCAAATGCTACGCCTTCCGAGATAGAAGACTTGGAGCTTGGATGCGCGTCAAAGTGTTATCCCATCTTCAGAAGGACAGAGATTTGGCTTTGGTCCTGTTTTTAGACTCTGGAGACTGTGAGTATGTTCCAGTTCAAGGATTTCGAGAATTAACCGAGAAATTTGCCAGACACATTAACCCAGTCTTCCGCTGTCATCTTTACGACGTCGTCTCCAAAAATGAAAACCACTGCTGGCACTACAACATCATTTCATTCTTCAGGGAGCTGGTGCAGGACAAAGTGTTCATGGGATTAGCCATGTCATGGGGGGAGGCTCGACCAGCTCATGAAAGCTCGTCGCAAAGTGCTTTCTTTAATTTGGGTCTGGTTCTCGTAGATAAATCGAAGGAAATTTGTGTCTCAGTTAATTGGCTACTGGTTGAAAAGGGACTTGCACGTTCTATTGGGCCGGGGTAAGTGTGTTGCTGTCTTTTACTATTGTAGTCCAATAATAACTTATTTCAGGAATGATGACAACGCTTGTTCTCATTTTCAGGGCAAGTAGCCCGGATATGTTTTATTTGTCTAACAAATTCCCATTGTACGAGTTTGTCAAAAGTCCTACGAATTACTCCAAATCAGGACTGTCATTCAGAGTGGATGATGGTGGTTCGACGAAGACCGAGTTTGATTTGTCTAGTTTTAGTGGTAAGCTATAGTTTTGCAGAAGAATGAAATACAGATTCATTATAAAAATTGAAAAATATTTAAATGGACAAACGAACTTTACCTGTTTCAGGCGTGGATGGCTACATGCCACTTTTTGCACGCAATCGCATGGGAGTCGTGCACATAGCTTTTGCACCGAGTCCGGACATAGTATTTGTTAACATGCATGCTAAAATAAGTGAGCTAAAGGCAATGCAGAGAGCTATGGAGCGGGAGACGGCAGAGGAAGATTTTGTAGATGATGTGGAAGAGCTGTTTGTTGGACTTCCCGTGGCTTGTCTGTTGAGAGATGGGGTAGGCTTGAAGAAACCTCAGTGGTGCCGGGCTGTCATTGCTGACATGATCCGGAAAGCACCAGATATAATAGTAAGTAAATTATTACAAAAGGACTGTACAATGTGAAACATGAAGAAATGCTTGATTGATATTAAATTATGAAATTAGGTGATCCTGGTGGATTATGGAAATGTGCTCACAGTGCCCCTCCATGCTATTTGTCCGTTGATGAGCAAATTTTGCGAAATTCCTTCCTTTGCCATTCGTTTGCACATGGGAGCATTGCGTCCAACCACGGACGAGACGCATTGGAATAGTGAAGTTTCCAAGAAATTTAGTAGTTACGTTGCGTCCGGATTTGATTCACGGGGACAACCACTAGTTTTTGCTTATTTAGTCGGAGATGTGGACCAACACATTTCGTTGACCGAAGCTTTACAACCGCTGAAATATAACCCGGAGGAGATGAAGTGGGTAGCAGAAGAAGATGCTAAATCGGGGATCATCACCTCAGAAATTATCCGGAATCATCCAATGCTCCAGTCTCACTTTTGCTCAATCTCCGCAGATATTATGAAAGAACGCAATCAGCTAAACGAGCAGGATGAGACTCAGTTTGATTTTACGTATCTTTCTGATTTTCTGGTTCGGAGGCAGATGGCCTTTTTGATTGAACCGAGAGTTGACAAGAAAGTGTTCTACGGGATTTTAAAGATGTCTTATGACCGCTATTATAAATAGGTAGTTAGTTCTCTGCCGTACTTGAAAATCAATTCGTAACAAGGATTACTTACAATGTATTGTGAGTTTGTAGAAGAATGCTGTATTCAAATCGTGTATCGTTTCTGGAAAATTGCGTAATGTGTTTTATGTGTTTATGTCCTCACTAAGAATAGCATAGGTAATTGTATTGCTCAACATCTAATGTGCCATGTAAGGTTATGTGTATTCATGTTTTGTTCAGAGTTGCTTGGTGTAAATCTCAGTGCTAGCAGAGTGGAATGCTAATGATAAACGCATTAGTATTCGCTGGAAAAAGTCTTGTAGTACTTTTTACAGCACACTCCGGCAACAATTATTTCCGTACGTAGGTATCTCAAAGTATGTGTTTGTGTGCACATTCTTTACTTTTAAACAAGATTCCTCAAAGGCTTACAACCCCTCTGGAATCCAAAAACTGTTTGGTTTTTCATGTCTCCAAATAAGAAGTTCAATGTGTAAAAAGTTATATTTGTAAATTCTTGCTGGATTTATAAACTGAGTTCATGCTGCATTTGGTACAGTGTTTTCAATACACGTCAATGGAAACAGAATTACTAGTTTAGGAATCGAAGAAAGGTTCTGGAAGCTCCATTTTTTGTTAGACTACACAATGCCTGTTCTGAACCCAGGAAAGGAATGCAGTGTGCACACAAATGATCGCAATAATTTAGACCCTAACGAAACTTGTCAAGGGATGCCATAAAGTCAAAGGAATAAAGAAGACAATGTTTTTAGAAATGTTACTATCTGCTAAAATATGATTCGAAACTCGGGACTCGGTATGTAATTAATGATATCTTTCTCTTGCACGCTTAAGTATTAGCAATATAAAAGGGGAAAAGTGAGCGACGGATGTGTATTAGTGTGTAGTTGTGAATAGTGTGTGAACAAAGATGCTTTTAGAATCTTTCAATTTCAAGTTTTCCTCAACCCTTGAGACAAATCAACCATTTCCCTTCCCTTTGAAAGGGCGAGAGACCCCG
>JAHZMW010001344.1:0-15073 GCA_027743745.1 Alloscopus bannaensis | reverse complement strand
GTCAAACACACGCGCACACTCAAGTTCCTATTTCTTTAAATGCAACTTGTCTCAAGTTTTTGGCCCACGGTTTCAACTGTGGAATATGATCAGTAGGAAAAAATATATATAATTTGATGCGCCTGTCTCATTACACAACAAGAGATAAAGTAGACGTCGAGGCTATTTTATGAAATGCCGTGTGGCAGACAAATAGCAAGTAGCTCATGTCGCTTTTGTGATGTGTGGGATGAAGAAAAAGGTTGAAAATTATTTTTATGACACAATTATACTTCTCTGTGATAATTTGTGATGGAGCTCGTGCTTTGAAGATTACAGTTTCCTCTATAAATAAACCAGCTCGGAGTGACGTGCAGATGTTGATGTGATAAAAGATGATACAATTGTATTTGAAAAGCTGACTTGTGTGTGTGATGCATTGTAAACTGTTTGTGTATATACAACATTATAGTATCTCGGTCTCATTACTTTGTGACGACAAACCCATCATAATGGTACTCCCTGATGTGGATTTTTCTCCCCCGAAATTTTTTTTATCCATGTCATGAATGATGATGCAGGGTAGTGCATCGAATATCCGAGGGTATTATCGGTTTTTTGGCAGTCCGCACATGGAATCAGATTACATACTTTCACAAAAGCTTTCGTTGCTGCTCCCTTGAATATTCTGTGGTGCAGTTCGCATCCTGTGTGTGTGGTGATTACAAGCAACGAGATGGAAAAAGGCATGAAATGAGTGAGAAAGGAGGGTTGCTCCTCCAAAATCAAAACTAGAATTCAATTTACTCCAGTTGAGAGAGAGAAAGGATTACGTACTTTCTCTGTGCATTTCAGATTCTCCGTAAAATGAAACAGAAGCGAGTAAAGTTTCAAATGTTTTTGTTCCTAGTGGCACAAAAGGCACAATGGAATCCACGTAAGATACACATGCATACACTCATCACTTGGCTCTCAAAATCATCAGGTTGCATATTTTTTCAGAGGATTGTCAACGCTCGTCGTGGATTCAGTTACTTTCGGGAGTGGATTTTGTGAAAGAGGGAAACTAATTTGTGACTTGATCTCAAAATACGGAATGTCCGTCACGTGTCAGGTCGTGTGTCTTGGCTTAGATGCTTTGAGCTGAAGGGCTTTGACTTGGTTTTACTTGATCACCACGGCGGTACATGGTTGTGGAGATATATGGTTTTCGTGGCTCTCATTAAAATCGAATGCGTTTCCAATCCTCGTCTATCTCTCCATTCAATTCCTTGTTTACACATATTCCATTCCAATTGAGAAACCACAAGTGTATCTTTTCACCTAAATTAGTCTCCTGCCATTTGTACACGGGATCTATAGTGTAGCTTTTACTTTGATTAGCTCACATAAAATCAAGTGCGCTCTTCAACAACAAAAAAAATGCTGAATGAAATGTGCACGCACTTGTCAAGTATCCGTGTGGCACACACATGTTTTAGTGTGTACCTTTTCTTTGCTGAGAAACAAAAATTGACGTGGCCAAACATAGATTTGTGAGAGAGCTGGTGTGCAATGTTTTCGGAGATTAAACTCCTCCTCTGCTTGACTGCTTTTAGTATGAAAAACAAAGACTGACGTCCCTCTGGTCTTGGACACACGCACAAATGGAGGGAGAGCGTACGTCACTTTGGATCGTGTGTCGTGCTCTCAGGTTTCCACTTTTTGGAACATGAGAGTGAATGGTGGCCGGAAGGAGGAAAGTGGCTGTCATGAATTTCATCATTTTAATCAATCATGAAATCACTACGAAGAGTGCACAAATTCCTTCCGTTCTAATGTGTAAAAAATATTAAAATGTTTTGTGTAAACACGCATCACAATCACATACAAATATGGGATTGATGAGTGAATAATAAACGCATTGCATTGTAGTAAAACTAAATTTTCTGTAAATGTATCGATCCTTAAAATAGTGTAAGACTTTAGTTTTAAAGTGCGGCATCCCTTGGTCCCTTCGCTACAGGGTTCTGCACTACGCTTGTCGACTCGAATCATGTGCAGCTCATGGACGATGGAGTTGTAAAACGGTGCTCACTTTTCAAGCTTTTTAGTTCTTGAGCCATGTGAATTCCCACAAGTCTTAACCAATTCGAGTTCCCTTTTTTGTCCCGAAGAAGAAAAAGCTTGTATTAATTGAATCGGGCAGGTTTTATTTTTCACGAAGAAAAAGAACATCCACTCCTTTTGAGAAACTTTTCGTCTTGTATGCGCTCGCATGGTTGAATGACTTGCCCAATTTAAAAATCATTTTATATTAAATAAGAAGAAATGCTGCAAAGGTTCGAGAATAGATGAATTAAACCAGGGCTTTGAGTCATGAGTTGTATATTTAGGGAAAATTCTTCTCATTGCTTGGTGGGCGAGAGAAATTATTCAAGGAAAGAATTGAGCTGTGTTATGAATTACTTGAATTGAGTGCATTCATATGAAAAACGTAACAATGGTGTATGACAAATATGATTTTTGATTTTCCCTTCATAGCTGAAAGGGCTAGTTTTAAGATTTTTGTGGAGGGTTGTTTCTTAAATTTATGTTTTATATAAAACGTTTAGAAAAAGGTAAAATTGCTACTGTTCCTTTTCTTTACGGAACCTCAGGAGTACAGGTTACGTGATATTGTGTGAGTTTAATAAAATGAGAGCAATAAATTTTGCCTTTTTTATAAAATTCTCTTTGACCATCTCTGAAATTTATCCGTCATTTTTCAATTCATAAAGAATCATATAAACGTGGAGATTCATGTGTGTTTTCTTCTTCTCCTGTAAAAGGAGCGGATACTGGTATTAATTTTATTTGGATTTTCATTTGTCATCCTAATTTTTACTCGTGTTGTCCAAAGCGGAGAGAAAAGCACACACGATTTTGATTCTATTTATATCCTTTCTCAAGCCTGAGAAGGAAAGGCTCGAGGAAAGGATGTTGTAGTAGTCGCAAAGGGGGAGGCAGAATGGAGCAGCAGCAGGTTTTTTCTCATAATGAATAAAATGATGATGCCTCTCTGTGACTTGAGCACAGACAGCCCAGAGAACGTCTTAGGTGTGGTGTGTGTGTTAAAGAAGTGGAAAAAAGTTGGAGGAATTGTGAGAGTACATTTTTCTCCGAGAAGAAATGATTACAATGAAAGAGATACATTTATTTCTGTACGACAACCGTTTATAAGCTTACATGGTTATATGTGTACACTTGCATGCGCTTCAAATATCGTTTATATATTTGTATTTTTTGCTGTTTTGATGCTTGATTTTGCTCGGGAAGGGAGATTTTCTTGAGACATGATTTTAATGTAATGAAAAAAGCTCAAGGGAAGAAAAGGAAGCAATAAGAAGGAAAGAAAATGGAAGGGGCACAAAAATTCTTACATTTTCCCGTCTCCGACATCCTTTTTATTTCTTCTTCTTTTCGTAATTTGTAATATCAAACCACATAAAAAATGATATCCTTTTTTTCCTCTTCAATTTGAAGATGAGCTCCTGGTGTGAGTCGTGTGTTGCCGAAAAGACGAGATGAAGATGAGACGAAGTGGATTGTTGCACTTCCAAACGTTCACACACACACACACACACGACTGTTGACTGTGTGAGTCAGTTGTGTGTGACTGTGAGAGAAGTAGAAATGTGAAGAACGGATCTGTTGAGTAATATCTTCTTTTTTTCTTTTCGCCTCGATTACCATTACTTTTCTCATATTGTCACTTTTTATGCTCCAACAAATTTTCACAGCAGAATTGAATACACCATACCACCCTTCATGGGAAAGAGAGACGAGACACGTTTACGTGCTCTATAGATTTTTATAGTTTGTTTACTTTTTTGAGACATCTTTACCCTAAAAAACGAAAAGGAATGGGGTTCTTTTCTCTTTTATTCTAAATTCACCTTTTTTCGTGAGGAAGTAATAATTTGAAAGTGATAATATAATAATGATATAAAATGCTATAGCGGAAGTGATCATTGCCTGTTGGTACTTGTTTTCGTAGTCAACACCTGCGGCTAGTGAATTTTACAAGATGACAAATGAATTTTTAGATTTGCCCATTTTTTACTATTGTATGACAGGCTTATTTTGGGATTTCACATTGGCCAACACGAGGCTACGCTTTCTGAGCTGCTGTTTGGTCGCCTCATATTTTGAGCTAATTCCCCTCATAATTTTATTCATTGTGACAATCACGGGGTGGAAAATGGGCAGTGTACGCATAGAAAATTTGACAGTTGTTTTGCAGCTCTTGCTGTGAATACATTTGAGCACTTATTTGTACATAACCATCAACCATTGTTACCCCCACCTAAAGAGCACACCATTAGCAGTATATGCATAATGCATACATTATTATTTGAATTCGGTATGTGTGTGCGTTGTATGATTTGCACCCATTCACAAAGAGAGGCCTGCATTGAAATCACCTCCCTATCAATCCAACAGACTCCCCACAGAAGCAGCAGAAAATCCCTCTCAAACCTAACATCATCATTGCTCTTTGGCACATTCATATATTCCACCAACAGTCTGCACATTACAACTGTGGAGAAGCATATTTAATATTGTGCGGAATAAAAAGAAGAACAAACAAAGTTCCTCTTGGAAATGCAGGACAAAAATCTTTCTCTTTGAGAACAACATCGAGTGAGGTTATGATACCGCGTCCTTTTCCAACATGTCAGTCAGTCATCAGCATCCACCAAAGAAAAAGCAATATGTTCCTTTTGCTGAACATCGGCACAGAAAGAGATGGCTCGATTCAAAAAAAAATCGGTAATCCAAACCCAGAAAGAATCTATTCCACCAAGCAGCAGCAATTTTGATCTTTCCATTTTCATGCGCTCTTAGATGCTCTGGATACGCATAGAGCACGTCGTCCTGTACAAATATTGGTCACTTACGCTTCAAACATTGTGAAAACAGCATTTCCTTGCTTGTCAGTCGGTATGTTGTTCAAGCAAACACGTATACAGGGCACATGAAGTTAACGAAAGGTTTGGTTTATTCAACGACAAAAAAAAACGATATAATATCCAATGCGAGAAGTGAAGTGTAATGAAGGTGATCTCTGTTCTCTGATATTCCGTTGTGAAATGATTGACACTCGTGGGGTTTTCTCTCCTTCTCGGCATCCAACGATGATGGTTTGAGGGATTAGCGTCGAGAAAAGTGAAATGAGATACGTACCCATAATGGCACTTGAATACGTCTGCTGATATACATATATCTCATCCTTAATATAAATATGGAATATACATGTGTATTGTCACGCAATACAACTGTTTTTTTTTGCATTCAGCGATCCACCGTATTTGAATAGAGAATAGAAAAATGCGTTATATACGCTAATGCATAGTATATGGTTCTGTCCAAAAATGTCCATTTATGCAATTGCATTCCAGAGANGAATAGAAAAATGCGTTATATACGCTAATGCATAGTATATGGTTCTGTCCAAAAATGTCCATTTATGCAATTGCATTCCAGAGAGTTATGCAGAGGCAAGAATTCATGGGGTGGCAAGTCGGTTCCAGTAAAAGCTTCATTCACTCACGGCGATATGGTCATGACCTTTTTTCCCGATTGTCATCCAGTTAGTTATCACATCACAGATGTGAATGGGGGTTCCGAGTTTATTAAACTTTTTTTCTTCTCGCTCAGAACGAACCGAAGGAAATTGCTCCACACGACAAGAAGCACACATTTGCGTAGCTAATATGTGCTCCCTGGAATTGATGTGAATAGAGATTGATGTGGTCCTCGTAGGTATTCAATACGTGTTTATTCAATCTGATTTGCATTTGTGTCCAAACTTTATCCATTTTTTGAAGGAAAAGGCGGTCATTGTTAGCTCGACAAGATTTTTTGTAAACTTGTCAGACTTGGTGGTGGTCTTCCTTACCATGTAAGATGACATCAAAGATGGTATTTCCTTCTTGAACTCCTTTCTTCCTTCTCGATTGTGAGACTTTTTGCTTTTCTCAATGACGAAGGTGAGTGAGAAAAGGCGAGAAAAGGTGTGACAATACGAGAATGACACAAATATGAGGCAGTATATTGTGGTGTATCCGTTTGCATTTTTGGTGATCTTGACTGACATGGTTTCTCCGTCGTTGATGGCTCCCATTGTGCTTGCTCTACACGATAATATCATTTCTTATTAATCTAATGCTTATATGTTTCTGCAGCAGGGAATGCCACCTTCGTTGCTTTTTCTTGTTATAAATTTTTGTGGTAATTGAATTGACTCCCCTTTGTGCGTGAAAGAAAGTGTATGTATTTCTATCCCCCAAACTGAGAGTGACGAAGGGTTCCGCCCAGGAAATTATTAGGAGAATGGCTAGCGGAAAATTTGTGGCATTCAGGAAAAAGAGAGGAAAATGATCAGGGAGTTGAAATATTGAATCATAACAAGGAAGAAGGGTACATACGTATCCTTTGCCCGTACTCAATTCAATTTTGCTCTCTCACGAAAGCCATTCACACTCCCTCGATGTGGGCTGCGTGATTTAGTTGTGTGAAATAGATTTCCACACACTTTTGTTCAAATGTCACTCCCTGCTTCCCTCGTGTGTGTCGAGCAAAGTGACAATATGTGAAAACCAAAAAGCATCTGAATTGGAGGAAACAGCTCATTGTCACGAAACGAGAAGGAGCCACGCTGTCTCGGAAAAAATGTTTTAGAGATTTATGACAAATAGCATTGTGCTACT
The DNA here is from genome assembly GCA_027743745.1 of Alloscopus bannaensis. Classification (NCBI taxonomy): domain Eukaryota; kingdom Metazoa; phylum Arthropoda; class Collembola; order Entomobryomorpha; family Entomobryidae; genus Alloscopus; species Alloscopus bannaensis. Next base: position 8,360 of record JAHZMW010001344.1, on the reverse strand, counting down.
ATTATTGAAAATTGTTAATTGAATCGTTGAGTTTTGAAAAGTATTTAAATGTCAACAAAATGAAAGCTTCACAATGTAGGATAACAGCGCTTTTACGGAATAAAAATGTAACGGTTCAATCCTTTTCTTGCGTCTTTGTCTCATCGACACACAAGTGTGAAAAGTAACACACGGATGAGTTAAAATTGGTTCTATATATGCACACAGTTTTTTACGTTTTTAATGGCTTCTGTTCAGCAGTTGGCTTGCTCGCATAATAAAACACGCCACAAATGTGAAAGCTCTCATGGTTCACATTCTAAAATAGAGAACATAACACATTGCAACTGTATACACAGAGCCTGTGGGTGCTAAACCAAACAAAATTGAAAGGCGTGTGTTGGAAATGTATGTGCACATGATTCTCAATCGAGTTTGTATGCTGACACTCGGTCAAAAGTGATTTTTTTACGTTTTTAATGGCTTCTGTTCAGCAGTTGGCGTGCTCGCATAATAAAACACGCCGCAAATGTGAAAACTCTCATGGTTCACATTTTAAAAATGAAGTACAGGGGACACCACGCATTGCAACTGTATACACAGAGCTTGTGGGTGCTAAACCAAACAAAATTGAAAGGCGTGTGTTGGAAATGTATGTGCACATGATTCTCAATCGAGTTTGTATGCTGACACTCGGTCAAAAGTGATTTTTAATGGGTTGATGATTCCCTTGAGAGAAATAAAAAACTTTGTTGCATCATCATCACATTATCGTTCACAACCGCTGAATGTGTACGTTACGTGATGAGTATTGTGTGTCGCTTTGGAGGAGAAATTTGCTGGGTAAACTAACAGTCATTAAATTGATCGTCCCCTGAGTTTATCTTGCAAGTGTTGTCTTTTTCCCTTTGCTTGCGGTTATGGGATTGTTCTTTTTAACGTTTACGCAAACACGCATTGGGGTATATGCTTATCAAATGTATCGTGGCTTACTTGAATTTCATTGGCTTCTCTACTGTGAGAGGTGACAATTTTCTCCGTGGGTATAGCTGATATTATTGTTGAGATGCACCCTGATGACGACGTGATTTCCCCTAAAAATTGTGGAGAACGGACCCCTCTCTGCGCGCCTCGTGTGCAGAAGTGTGAAGTTCCTGGTGTGTTTCGTTCTGTTTATTTTGGCTTGATTTGATGCTATTTTAATTCCCTGCTCCCCTACGGCAAATAGAAAGCTCGGTACGCATACACCATCCAAGTTTCAATATAAAAATCGTGTGAGTTTTAGGGCGTGAGTTGGGTACGTTGTGAAATCTTTGCGATGCACACAACGAGTTTAGGAAATTCAGAACTGCAAACGAGATTTCATTGTGCAAACAAATATCGAGTCGTAGTGGTCCGTACAACAGTGAATTTAGGAAGAAATCAATGAAAATATGTGTAATATTTTCTAGTGCAGATTTAAAATTAATAAGAAATGAATTCAGTGATGCATGTGAAGAATGGATACAAACTTGGGTTTTCATCTGAAATTAAATACTTGCATCATGGTTCATGATCGTCGGGACTCATTTTGGTTTTGGATTTTATAATAAAAACTTCGGGATATTATAATACAATATAATGTAGTAGGATAAATGTATTTGGATAGATGTGGTGTCCTGTCACCACATTTCACTTAACTTTTATACATTCATCATATAACATCTGTGCTGGATTGAAGAACCCAGGACAAGTGGTCGCACGCGTGGTCTGAAAAGTTGTGAAATGAAAAATGCTGAAAGTGAGTAAAATGTGGTCATCTCATCTTTTCTCAAGCATGGCACAAGTGTACTTGAAATGGCACTTTACACAAAATATCATATCCTTCACCTCTACTTGTCAATTCACCAGACCATGGTGTAATTCACTGAAGTAGATCGTATAGTATTGATAAAGACGAAAGAGAGCGAGGGAGAGGCAAATCCTCTAAAGTGAAACACGTGACAGAATTTCTTATTAAAAATGAACCGACCCTTGGTGTTTTAAACCTTCCGAGTCCTTCACATTCTAATTTCAGTTATCTTTTAATACTGCGATCATTGAATGTGGATAGAACCGAAATAATCGATTCCTTTAGTCATTAAAACTGGCTCAAAAAATTCAACTGAACTTGCACTTGAAGATATTAATAGAGTGCAACATTCAATTCTTTTTAATAATGAGTTTTCATGCAACTGCATGGCATCCTCACTTTCGGTACATGAAGTATTGCCTACCTTTACCCAGAATGGATGCCCATAATATTCCCTCAAGAATGCAAGGTCGTTACATTGTCTTAATCTCTGTAAACACCAAAATCATGGCATCCTCACTTTCGGTACATGAAGTATTGCCTACCTTTACCCAGAATGGATGCCCATAATATTCCCTCAAGAATGCAAGGTCGTTACATTGTCTTAATCCCTGTAAACACCAAAAATAATGGACTTGAACGAAACCCTGTATTATCCATATAATGCATGCGTACTTAGAACACTTTACTGCACAAATAATGTCAATAAATGGGTGAGCTTTTAGTACGTTCATGTGGTATACCAGGTATAATGTATGCACCTCGTATTTTCGATGAAAAACGTGGATTGCGATTTCAAATCCTGCAACGACCTGCTACTTGTTAGCTGCTCCATTGATTTTGAAGATTTTCACAGTAATCTCATGATTACTCCAAGTACATCATTAATCCTCTATGAGCTTAGGCTTTTTGTTTTTCAAATTGCAAGAGAGTGAGAGCCCATAAGAGCATTAACACGTGTGTGCAATAATATCGCATGCCATGCAAATTTCAAGGTCACAACTTCAGTTCCCATTTCTTTTCATGCACAGGGAATAGAGTAGATCAGAAATTGTCAGTCGCAATATATTATTGGCAATGTTGGGGCAAAAATATGCAGTAAAAAAAGTCGGGGTGTTGCGCGAAATTTTTCAAGTTTTATTATAAAATTGCAATAAAACTTAACCAAACTGCTTAATGTACATACATTATAGATTATATACTTATTAGCGGAGAGACAATGTCATCTATTTGTATTACACTGCATAATTTCAACTCTAGGCATAACTAAAAAATCGAACAATTATAGTCTTGAAATAGACATGATACAATTAGCAAACTTACGGGCTAGATGATAATCCACATTCAACATAACTGTATAAGTATCGAGAATATTTTTAAAACGTGATTTCTCTTGAGATTCCCAAAGTCAACTGTATTTGCCACATATGAAAATGTTCACCTTTTACATGCAATCCTATTTTATACTATATTATTACGGCATGCTCGAGTATTTTAAATATTAATATATTTTACCTTTCTGTACATGGTGAGTATATACGATACGAAAAATGTCGTTTTTCATAATAGACATGATATCACTACTTTATCGAGAGGGTTGTTGCTGATTTATTTCCAAACTTGCATTTCTCATATTGCACTCGGATTCTTCTTCGTGATGTCTGATTGCGTAGTGTAAATGATGGTGCACACTCTCTCATCCATAGTCCCTACATTCTAACTTTATATTATTTGGAATATGACACTGAAAAATTCACCGTTGTCAACAAAAATAATTGAAAAATACTTGCACACATAATATGAGTTCATCAAACGGAGAGAGTATATGTACATTAACTATCACAAGAAGTGTGTTGTTCCGATGAAGGCTAATCCTACAAAAATCGTTTGAAATCTTTTAAACTCTGTGGTATATTATGCGTGTGAGGTATAGGCGCTCTTGACCATGAGCCAGTATTTAACTAGGGAAAGAGGATCTGGCAAGATTATTCTTGCCCAATATCCGGAAATGTGAGTCGATAGATTTACTACGTACATTTAAAAAAAACTCTACCGTAAAATGAACTTTGCCTTACCTACTGGCCTTTGACACATTGACGTTTGCTTTTTTGTATGTGAAGGTGGAATGTAATAATCTGTTTACTGCCTGGCGAGACTCACAACTGCCATAAAAGATAATATATGTATATACTTTGTATTTAACCGTACTTATCATGAGTAGTTACCTATGCTTATCTAAAGCATCCTTTCTAGTATTTCCCCTATACCGTGTATATGTGATTTGAAGAGCTCAGTTTACCGAATTTACTCGTAATGAATGTGAATGATTTCTCCTTTTGTAATGACGACGCGTATAAGAGAACAGAACTAAAAGCTGGTGTGATGAATCTATCAATGATTTGACACTTGCTTCGATGAGACGTTTATAAATTACAGAAAAGTCATTCTGTAGAAAATCATGGCTCTCTGCTGTGGAATCCGTTCATTACATGATGATGATGATAATATATACCTATACTAAAAGATGACTCTCTCTCTCTCGTATTATTATAGAACCTGATATTTTTCATATCCTTCCATACACTCGGCTGCGGTCCTGGCGTTGGCAAAATGTTGTTGAGAGTGTGCTGCCGAGATAGCGTAATGATTGGTCATCTGTGCATTATGAGCTGCGGCAGCAGCAAACTGATGGTGATGAGGGCTCTGCAAGTAGTCGACAGTCATGTTGGGGTAAAATGAGTTGGCCGCTGCTGCTGCAGCACTCGCGTAACTTGAGGGATAGCAAGAGCCATTCTTGTAGCTCGCGTAGCTCATCGGACTCGTCCGTTGTACACTGGTTCCCGGTGGATACTCGGAAATCGGAGTGTGCCAAGGGAAGCTCGCCGTGGCGGAAGTGATACTCCCAAAATTATGATGGTCCATAACGGAGGTCGGACTAAAGTGTCCTGATTGACTCCCATTATGCCCACTCACAATCCCGTAATGCCCGTGCCCATTTCCGGTGGTCACATAACCGGTGGAGAGGTGGCTCGGAGAGCCTTCCCCTAGCGAGGAGTGCTGAGAGGAACCTGGAGGACTGCTGCTCGTCGGGGATGTCGATTGCTTTTTTATGTAGACTCCGGTAACTCCGGCATTAGTTGCTGTTACTCCGCTCCCGTATGGACTCGAAGGACTAAGAGGATCTTGGGATGGCTCTTGTTTAATCGAGTGGAGAGCCTCTCCACCCCCGGGATTAGATGAGGTGGTCAAGTGACCCAGACTAGGAGCTCCTCCTGTCGTCCCTCCGCTGTTGTTGCTTACACCGGAAGTTCCGCTTGGATTGTTACTACTACTGCTTAAACCATTTGATCCGTTACCCATCCCAGCATTGCTGCTGTGCTGAGAATGAGTGGTCAGAACCGTTGCGCCGGAAGCTCCCAGGGCACCTGGTTGAGGGCTTGGCGAACATTTGATTGACTTGGCTACACGACCCCTTTTCCCTGGTGTGCCGGAAGCGGCGCTGGACTGAAAATTATATAAAATCATACAAATGAGTTTAAAATCGCCATAGGCATCTTTTATCACCTTCGGCCTTTGAAATACGGTAATTTTAGTATTGAATTTTTTTGCACCATGAGATTCAGCATCATTTTTAAAAAATTATACAGTTCATATAATAATTTTTTAATGACGATTTTAACATTCTGTATATTTACTCAGTGAAAATTTTACATGTTACAATGTTAAACATAAGTACATATAGGTACCTATGTTAAAATCGTGTTTTTTAGTGCATAAGTTTTAAAAAAATCCAATTGGCAATTTATAGCCTTTAAATGATGCTGAGTCTCATGGTGCAAAAAAATTAATTAAATTGTTTTTTCGAAGACCGAAGGTGATAAAAACGATGGATTCATGCGAAAATGACACCATATGCTCAAAATTTCGCCAGAATCACGATTTCGAGGTCTAGAACACAGATAGAGGCCGTTTAAGGCGTCTTTAGGGCTAAAATCTATGTAAAATGTGTCCCAGACCTTCGAAATCGATACTTAGGTTAGGTAATGTTAGTTTTCGAACAGCGGGGATTTTCACAAACCTGATTTTGCGATTTTTGACGCTCTTTAGCCCTTCTATTTTTCATCCATACCTAGGGGTTAAACGAGAGATTAATTGCAATTAATCATGATTAGACAATGATTGATTACCTGTAGGAGACCTTCCGGCACTTTAAAGTGGAAAAAGTTGAGGTATTTGGCTGAAAATTGGTACAGTGGTGTATTTTGGCATGAGGAACACGAATCCGGTGAGAAACTGGCCACTTTCTGACCGTTAATAAGTTTAAATTCGAAAAAAACGTTAAAAATTCAAAAAAAAATCAAATTTGCAAAAAACGAGTGCAACATGGGAGCAATTTCTCACTGGATTCATGTTCCTTGCATCAAGTTACCCTATCATATCAATTTTCAGTCAATTTGGACAACTTTGAAATTTTAAAAAAATTGAGTTTTGTAATTATTAAGGCGTGGCAAAAAGCATAACAGCATAAAGAGAGCATAGTTTAGCATAAAGCAGCATAATTTAGCATAAAGCAGCATAATTTAGCATAAAACAGCATAATTTAGCCTAAATGAATTGAACCTGTTTAAATTTTCCATCTGTTTAAAATCTTTAAATGTTCGCATTTTCAATTTCCCAAATGCACATTTTGATAAATTTTTACTGTTTTTTCAAAATATTAAAAAGCAGCTAGTTTCAAAAAGCATAATTTTGAACTCAGAACAGCATAATGGAGCGCCTCCAAAAAGCATAAAATGCCATGCGTTAATAATTAATTACGGTAGTTTCTCACAAGATTTGTGTTTGGCGCATCAAAACACACAAATGTATCAATTTTAAGTCAAATACTTTCAAAAAATTTAAGTTTATGTCCATTTAAACTGAAGGAGAAAAAAGGCGCTGATGACAAGATCCAATCTAAATATCGAATTGTGTTGACATATTGATAAATGAGGAGGTTCGCAAAATGAAAAACTCAAGTGAAGAACTGGTTTATTGCTCATCCACAGTGTGGATTCCACACACGACATTAAGCACACAGGATCCACTAATCCTCATCACATGAAAAATAGCATGTTTTGGGTTTCAATCAATCATAATTATCGCCCACAATAAATAGATTTCAGTGCTCTTTCTCAACTCACACCTACAATTCAACAAATTGTACGTTTCGGTTATCGTTTTTCTACAAATCCAGAGTGTGAAAAAATTAAATCTCTATGAGCTCTAAAAACTCGTGCAATATATTTTAGCACGGTGGAATTTCATCTCCCTCTGGTCCTGAGGACGTCTAGTCCAGTAGCACCTACTGTAATGCTAATCACGGGAACACGTTTTTATAAATTGTCTCACATCTTCATAAATGATTCATGTTGGTTAAAAGTCTGCAAGTGTACAGACTTTTCATCAGCGGAAGAGTTCGAAAAGGTATTACTTTTGTGTAAATCCAGGGATTTTTGTCTACAGTAATACCGGTGTGGAATCCCAGTTTCCTCCCAATTTTATGCAAGTGAAAATATAATATGCGAGTGCAATACATCAAGCCTTCTCGTTTAACTTGCTTTCACCAGTCCCAATCTATGAGAAGGGGAAATCTCCCCAACTGCTGCGCGGAGCGAGTCGTTATCCTTTCCTACGGCGATTTCACATCTACTAAATTAACTTTCCCAATTCAATTACTAATGAAATAAAAGTGGGAAGCTCGTTCTCTCATTGGTGCACATTTTCCGTCGCCTTTATATATTAGTAGTTTGCTTTGGTATGTGCTCGACTATGTGTTCAATGAGGGCAATATGATATTCACAATCATTGGAGATACAACAAAAAATTTAGTTATCCCAAAAAGCTCTCTGCTTTTTCCAAAGGATATCATGATACAGCGATTTATCTCATTTTTATATTCCCACCAGTTTGTTGTGGTAATTCAATTTTTTACAATACTTTTTAACACATCTCAGCACTGTGATCAATAAACGCACATATTTTACTAACAAATACTCATCGACCAGAGCTTTGTTACACAACCACACATGTGCTATGAAAGGATTTAGGTAAATATTTTTTCACAACGTCTCACGTACGCAACGGGATGTACTATTATTGTAGTACACACGAGATCTTCCCTTTCATAAAAATAAAGGAATATGCCAAGGCATATAAAAGATATTTCTCAAGTCGAAATTGTCGTAAAAAAAGCTGCTACAAAGAGTGATTCTTTTCCGTTCCTCTGATCAAGAGAAATGGAACTGGAAGGGACATTTGGAAACGGCTTAAAATTTCTGATTTCATTTTCCACGCTCTTTGTGAGTGCACATGCTTCAAAGTCCGTAGTTTTGTAGTCTCCCAACCTTTGGAAGTGATTCTATAGTAGACAAAACTACAGGACGACGACATAGGATTGGACATGAGATGTGTGCTAGATTCTTATATTTTTCGTGCTTGCATCACTTGGTTCAGGAGAGAGTAAAGTAAGAATCTTGTGGGAATACAACAGTTGGTCGTGCCATCCAAC
>JAHZMW010001343.1:0-28310 GCA_027743745.1 Alloscopus bannaensis | reverse complement strand
TTTGCATATGGGGAATTCAGAAATCGTTGTGCTAAAACTCCTCCTTCCTTGAAGTACGGCCATTGTGCCTGAAACCCGGATATATTTATCATGGCTTTCCACTTCAGATCTGCAACCTCATAAAATCGGCAAAACTCTTCTCGTGACAACGTTCCATCTGCAGATCTGTCCAACGCTTTGAAAGTCAGGTAAATGTCCCTCAAACCTACGGAAAATGTTATCAACGCAATGCAATCTACATATTTTCAGTTAGGTGTGATTACACTTTTGAATTCAGCTTACTCTTGTTGGGTTTGTACTGCGTCATCATTCCATAAAAATGTCTGAAAACAATCCCGTTTGTGTTTGATTTCGAAATGAGGAGATTAAAGGCAAAATGACAGGCTTTCCTTTTGTGAACTATTAATTTTCGAAACTTCTCCTTTTCTAACGAAGTGAAGACATCGTACACAACAGCTAAAAGCTAAAATTGTGGAGGAGCTTAATTATTAGTCTACTTCAGTCTTATAAAATTAGATATGTATTTCATTCAATCAAATGCAGCTTACCAGGTTCATAAACAGGTACAGCACAGTCACGAGATATGCAATGAAAAACAATGCAGACCATCGGCTTCTGTAGTACTGAGGCATCATCACATCGGGATAACTATAGGTCAGAATTTGCATAACCTCATTTTATAAGCATACCTAAAAGTTTAAAAAGTTGTACAAATGTGTTCATACTTTGCAGTTGTAAGTAACACGAATAAGTTCACAAACGACATCCCCAATGTCCTAAAGAAAGGATCCGCTTCGTCATTTTTAAAGAGAAAGTGACCAAGAAGGGTGAAAATTAGGATGAAAAAGAATAGTAGCAAAAGCATGTCCAAGATTGGTGGAAGTGATTGAAGAACCTGAATTCACATCAAGCCTTGTTATTGAACATGTTAATTGTAAATCATTCCACCCTCCGAGTTGGCAATCATGATAATTACCTGCCGCGTAAACCGCCCAAGGCCATGGCCTATTCAAACAAAATTCACTCATCTAATATTTGAAAGAAGACACGTGACATCATTTAAGCACTCTCTTAATGGGTACTTTACCTTTGCAAGTGTTCGATGATGTGTGAAGATCGTCTTTATTCCTAACCAACGTAGCTTTAAAATTAAACCTATCGTAATTACTGCTAAGGCACTCAGTTCTAACGACGCGTGAACTCCGATTGGCATCTGGATGGGTGAGAAAAATAAGTCAAATGATTAGTTTGAAAATAGGAACATTATGAAAAATCACGGGGTCATTATGTAAAGTACAGTGCATTCTTGCCTGTAATGTTTCTACTGCGGGTTCCTCCGCGAGTGCTAAAAATAGTAAAACTAGGGACGCGATAAAATCTAGAATGTAAAACCAAGATGTGTGAGCTAATATGTAAGCAGGTAACGATTCTCTTCGCTTTGGATGCGTTGAAAATTGGTCGTTATTTGCTCCTTCTTCTAAATAAATGGCTGCCTCTTGATAGTTCATGGCCCACTACAGTTTTTCAAACGCGTATAGTTAAAAATTACAACATTGATAATCATTTGGCAAGAACATTTATGCACCACTTTAGTGTACCTGAGTGTCAGCCATTCGCATTCCGATTTGGTAAAAGCTTGGTTCCAGAGGAGCAGTCGTGCTAGGCCTTGGCTGCCGCTCCTCTGGATTTCCATCGGGCTCAGAATCAACTTCCAGCGTGCCCATGTTCAGAGGCGATGTGGATTCACGGAAGAAACCAAAGCCCAAAATTTGAGCAAACTTGGAATCGCCATACGTTGTTGCGCGCGGACTCCCTGTCGATCCTGACGGGAATGAGTTGGAAGAGCAGGCGGCAAAGTTTATGGGAGTGTCACCCTCGTCCGTACTTCGCAATCCCAAGTGGTCCTCCAAGGCTTCTGTCTCGTCCGCGCAATTGAGCCGCGACGCTGGATCATCTAAATTCAAAAGAAACTTGTTAAGTAGGGAGTAATTTTTGTAGAGTTGGATGTCTCATGCAGCAGACGATGCAAATGCAGAGGAGCACGGAGTCCACTAAAAGTGGATGTTATGTGAATAAAGTTCACTAATGAGATGCTGTTGCAGAAACGGAACTCACTATTCAATACGAACATTTGGGGCACACAAAGCATATCATTTGTACGTCCATGAAATCCTCTTAAATCTGCAGATGTTTCATTGAACAAGTCCAGATCAATAACATATCTGCGCTGGGAATCGAATTACAAGTGACTCGTGGAAAGTCTACCTTTTTAGTCCGGACGTTTATTACTAAATATTACCAGCACATTCTTGAACATCTATGCTCACATCATTTATCAAAATGTACTGTCACTTTTGCAGTATATGAATTGAACAAAGTGCATTTTACAAAAACGCACCTTTATTGCAAAATCAGAGCACTGAGACTAGAGCCGTGCTTACTTGTGCTTCATCTTTACAAACGGTAAAGTCTGCAATCAGACAAAGTAGCAATTTTTGCAACAACTCACCGCTATTGATGTTGAGCTGCAAGGTTTCACTGTCGGAATCACTGAACATTTTTCAGTTCAGGGGTCACTTGTATATGTATTATTGCACTTTGTTTTAACGATTTGGAAATCTACATTTCCTGGAATTTTAGGCGAGTGCTACAAATTATCATCTTCGCCATTTGCGCCTCTGACTTTAATTTACGAGTCAAAAGGCACACACCTACTCTCAATCAATTTATTTTTCATCATACTTGCTTTAAACAACAGAGAGGTTCTAAGTACATTTACAGATATGATTGATATGTTCTCATCTGTTGTGATATGATGTATTGCTATTGATGAATGAGGAAGATCAAGTGATTTCATTCACATGCTCACGGAGACGTATGCATTAAAATGTGCCAGCCAACAAATGTGTTTGTGTGCAAAGGCATACTCGTGCGTGAGAAACACAGAAAGATGCCTATGCTTTCACATGATCGCCAAACCAAGGGCATCCATTTCATTATTGTAACATTTTGGGTATATACATCGGTGAGGATTTGTATATTGGAGACCAATGTTTACCTTTCTCACAACTCTGCAAAGAAAATCATAATAGAGTGCATGTGCTCCCAAATTTCATAACCGATATTCCAAGGCAGACGACACTAATGCGAGCATATAGAGACATTTTTGACAGAATGTCAATAATAATGCTCTGAGGACTAGATTTCATTTTGTGAGTACAGGTTAGGTCTGTATGAGATATGGATCCTATTGTGGGAAGCACAGCCGTGAGCAGTGACGGCGGATTGAGTAACAGCAGTGATAACGCTGATTTGCTCGATTTCTGCTTTCTCTGCTCGCGTCAGTTTTTTCACGAAAGTCTCGACGACTATGGGACGGAACGGTTGAAGGACGAAGAAATTTTGGAGACCTTCTTTGAAGAGCTTGGTATGATTATGTCATACAAATGTGTGTATAGCGTTGTTAATTGATTTAGATATGATTACAACATACTTGTGGGCTTTGATTTTGAAGGTCCAGTTGACCGATCCCTGCTCTGTTGTTGTCCAGCTTGCAAAGGCCTTTGCAAAACGGTAATCCGCACCAAGGATGCACTATCCTCGCTCATTGATAAGATTATCAATCTTCTTCTGCGAAGTAGGAAAGTGTCGTACCTCCTCCCCAAAAGTCGGGTGGTCAGTCGTTTGTTTCAATCCTCTAATTCGTCGTTGCCTCCATGTGAAACTTCGACGAGCTACTTGCAGCAGCCACTAAGCCAAATTAATTTCTCTAAAGAGACTTCCAACAATAATTGCTTTCCAACCCAGTTCGACTTGAAGCTGGACTCGAGCAACTTGAGCGTGTGTGACTCCCTAGATATGGGACTACCTCAGTCCATAACCACAAGTGTTATTAAGAGGTCTCCACTGGCAAAAGCGAGACATGACAAGGATCGATCAAAAGAGGTTCCGCCATTTAATAGCTCTACAACGTTTAGTTCCATTTTTGCAGAAAGCATCATGAACTCCGTGTCGGATAACGCTTGTGACATTTCCGAAGGAGTAATAATGAAAGCAAAATCAGCGAAAAATCCACTGCCGCAGTTAATCTCATTGAAACAAATTGAGGACGTTGATCGGACCAAACCGCTTTCGATGAACTCAAAGGAATGTGACACTGCCATTAAAAAGTCACTGGAGATGCAAAATCTTTTCTCCGATTCACGTCAGGAATTAGATTGTGACACTTCAGTCTTCTCTGATCTTCAGATCTCAAAACTGAGCTATAAGCGATATGACTTAAGCACTGCCGGTAAAGCTGTGATAATCAATTCGGAAGTGACAAGCAGGGTGTCACTTGACTCTGGAAATACTCATTTTCAGCCTTCAGGTGAAAGCGACGTGAGGCAGTTAGAGAAAGTGGAAACCTTCACAAGTCCGATACTAATTGAAGAAAAAACTCGCACAGACACCGACAACAGCGACGATGAAGTTGAACGTAGGAAGAAGCGGACAAAGAGAAAGTCAAACTTTCACTGTGATACTTGCGACAAATCATTTCAAACTGCGAGAAATTTGCGAAATCACGTAAGCGCTCACAATCAAGAGCGCAAGTATATCTGCGAGATTTGTGGGATTAGTTATCGACACAAAGCGGGTTTAGAGGCTCACGTCGCGATTCACAATGGAGAATCCCAGTTTCACTGTGAGCTTTGTGGGAAGGCTTTCACGCAAAAGTCGGGTCTTCAAAGGCATTTACGGATTCACACTGGCAAACATCAATTTCAGTGTGACACGTGTGGCAAACAATTTCTTCATCATACCTCATTCAGCGCTCACAAAGTGATGCACGAAGGTGTTCGCAAGTTTGCGTGTGAGCAGTGTTCCGCAACGTTTGGGCACAGGTCACACCTTCAGCGACACATGAAGGTTCACTCCGGTAAGAATATACTGTTAAAATGGGGTTTTATGGGAAATTTTGTATGGTGATCATAAATGAATAATTTCCTTTTATTGATTTACATGAAGGTGAGAAACCGTTTGTATGCGGATTCTGTGGACGTTCCTTTGCTGAAAATTACAACCTCCAAGTCCACCTGAAATCACATCAAGACGCCACTGAAGCCCCTCACAAATGCTCCAAGTGTAAAAAAGGGTTTACCCGAAAATTCAAGCTGAAGAAGCATATGGCGCATGTTCACGGACTTAAGGGAACGTGACATATATGACATTTTTGTCTCCTTCTATCGTATCATGTTCAATAATCTCTGGAAAGGAAGACGTTTCATGACGCCTTGCTTATGAGCTTACTTTAACACTGTGATTGAAATGTATTTTTATTCAAGATTTGCAATTTCAAATTATGTAAATGGTTTTTATGAGCAGGTTGATTAAACAGTGCCTTTAATTACACACTTTTCATTTTGGAATGGACTGAAAAGCGACAAATGTTTCGCCTATAAAAGTGTACAATTGATTGTAATAATCTATTTGCATATATTTCACCACGCCTGAATTTATATATCTTCTTTGTCTTTGAATTCTGCGCGGTGTGAGTACTGTGTATGCATGTTCTTCAAATTCCAACATGGTATGATCTGACAAGTGCTAAATTGCAAACGCCCACAAACACCATACTTCAACAATCGACTAATCTGTCGTAGTACAATTTTTATTTTTTAGTTCCCCCATAATTATTAAATCAAGCAACTATACATTCAGACATTTATGCAACGTTTTACCCAAAGAAGCATAGATTGAACATGTAAAAATCTCATAAAAGTGCCATGTAACTTGTACTTGTAAATAATGACGCTCATTTAAATGAATTTATACACTATTCATAACATGATAACAAAACATTTTCACATCGTCTTGTCGTAAACTTTGTATGACGGATATGCAAGGTACAAAAATTGCAACAATAATTGCCACGACCCACCCTACCCCAGCGAAGTTTTTCTGTGCCGAATTCCTGCATCCAAGCCTAATCGAACCCACGTTAATTCCCGTGAAAGCGTTCAGAGTGACCTCGGTCGTTGTAGAGGGTCTGAGACAGGTATAATTGCCCCGGTATCTCGGGTTGTACCAAACCTGCCAAGTCCAGTTGCTGAAGCTAGTGAAAGCAAAGGATTGAAAACTGTAGGTGTTGTTAAAGGAGAACTCGCCACCGGAAAGCAGTGTTTCATGTCCCGCAAAATTCCTCTCGGTATAAAAGGAAATGCGAGCCTGTGCCAAGTCATTCCCTGCTAGAACTTGGATCACACCGAATCTAGTATTCATTCGTGGCAATTTAATACAGGTTTGGCAGGTATCTCCGATGGAAATATTGAAATCCGCTGGTTGTTGCAACCAAGCTAATTCTACTCGCCAACTAGTGGAAAAAATTGACAATCATGAAAAAATTGTACAGATTGGAATGAGCATTCTTGATGCGGACTCAAACCGATTACTAAATCGACTTACGCTCCGCGGACAACGCAGTAAGATTGAAATGGAGTTGTAGCCTCGAGCGATATGTTTCTCCGAAATCCTTCGGTGTAATTATAATACGGAAAGCCCGATGTTGCTGCCACGCAGTTTGTTGACGTGAAGAATCGGATTAATGGGCTTCTGAGTCCAAAGACTGTTGCCATTCCGAGCAGTAGTAAGGAAATCACAATCAAATCCTTTCTCAGGGCCATGGTTTGTACCAATTGAGATTTAGAATAAAAGTATGGCTAACAAATCATATAACAAAGGCAAACGGTTTGCAGAGGTGGTGCGTGTCGCATGAATGTGAAAGCGTTACTAGCGGGGTGTTGCCGAGAAAGCAGGGTATATAAAACCAGTACTGACGTCAGCAATAAGGTACTGGAAGAATCCATATGTAAATGTACGTTTATTTCACTAATCTTCCGTAGTTTTAAAGAACATTTCTCATGATTGTACAAATCTCTATGTAAGCGGAGTGAGTAAGCACTGCTTTGTCAGTAAATCCAGTGAACACTTAAAACGTTGCCTGATTGAGGTCTTGTGACACAAGCATAGGCTTCCTATTTCAATGACTACATAATACGCCCAGCTCGCTCTACCGTTTGTGATTTGGTAACGTCTCGTGTATAAAAGTAAAAGATCAGGTCAACACAAATCTCGTGAAATGTTCGTGCACTTATTTTGCTTACAACAAACAGTTCATCAATGTTTTGCAGGAAGGGTTTGCTCATTCGTACTATTTGCTCGACCCAAGTTTACGACCTGTCGTTAAAAGTGCTATCACTTCACATGTGATCACAAAAGTGAGAAATATCCAGATTCGGATGTCCTGCGTACTCGTCTCGATCTCACGACTCTTCGCATCCTTGGTCTGTTACTCTTGCAGATATCGGTCGGTGTAGTGAGTCGTTTCGTAAGTCCTTGTTATGGTCCACGGTCGAGGTCCCTAATCCCAAGTTTATCCGTGTACACCTCACCTCACACAAAAGTAGCAGTTAGTAACGGATTAGCAAGTTGACCTCTGTGGCAACATGATTCATAACAAAAAATCAAACTTTCAACAATAGTTATGCGCTGATCATGTACAAAAATGTGTATATATACACTTAATATTTATTGGAGATGCATGTCATGCTAATTATTGCCTCTGCCTCCTATGTGTGATATCGACAACTCGGTGTTTTGAAGTCCATAATGTTGCTTCGTGGAATTTACACGTTCGACCCTCGTCCGGAGGACCATAATGAAACGCTGCCTTTCACCTGCAATGATAATCTCATTTTCCTAGAAGTTCTCAAAAGAGACTCGAATTGGATCAAAGTGGCCGACATCCTCGGAAGAATAGGTTACGTCCCGAAGGACTTTGTTGAGCCTGACGAGAATTGTACCAATCGCGACGTGATCATCACTTTTCTCGTCGACGCCGTGGTGAAAGCGACACAAAAGGGATTGAGCAGCGCCCGATACCTCGAGTCTTTACGAGATGAAATCCGCAAGTATCCTTCGGTTGTCGACAAATGCTCAATGGAAGTCCAAAAAATCTTTTCCAAGGCTGAGGTTGACCTCCGGAAGAGCAAAAGCAGGAGTACGGCAAGGCGAAGTGCAAGTGACCAACATCTCAACAAGGCTTCCAATGAGCGTTCCCTCTTCCAAAAGCAACCTAAGCGAATTGGATCGGATTACGATGCCAGTACCTGCTACTCATCTCAAATGCCTACTAAAAACTACGACCACCCAAGATGTGAGCATTGTGGCAACCGTGATCACTGTCCTCATGTCTCCTGTACTTACGACGACGGCACCGGAGATGAAGGGGATGATGACAGGTTGAGAAGAGTCAGTTTACCAAAGCAGGAGAGGAAAAAGGAAGAAAAGAAAATGCAAGTCAAGTCTCCGTCAGTTCAAGAGTTCTCAGTTCAGCTCGTCAATGTCGTCCAAGAGACAACAGGGTTGAGTCCCCGAAAGTCGGAGAAGGTGATGCGCAAGGTCCTCCAGCACATAAAAGACAGCAATACCAACATGCCTGTCGAGTTCCTCCTGGAGGAACTGACACAACCATCCTTACTCAGTCCTGGATCAAAAGGTGAGCCAAGCAGAGAGCTGAAGAAAATCATGCAAGTGCTCTCCCAATCTAGTAAGGAGGCGATCCGAGAACGAAAGCCAAGCAGTGGGCCCACCACCCAGCCAGAGTTTTGCGATAAGTTGGACAAACTCCGGAAACTGCTTATTACTTCCGACCCATTTCAAGCAGCCCTCCTTTTGGAGGACGGGCAGCACAAATTTTCCCAAGACCTCGTCCACCTCTACCGCCTGGAAAGCCCGGCGAGCATCAAGGAAAGGATGTTGGACATATTCCTTATCATTTCCACCTTAGATAAGACGAGTCGAGCCCCCCTCCTCTCAACCACTCTGCCCATCTCTCTTGCACGTGAGCTGATGTCAGCGAGCCGAGACGGGAAGCTCTTCAGTCAAATGATTGATTTGCTCACAACTCTCCTCACGTGTGGAGAACCCATGCCTGACACTCACTACGAAATCTTGGGCACCGGCTTCCTCAACTTTCTCCTGAAAGAAATTGAGGACACTTTCGACTCAACGTGCGAGCTCGACCCGAACCAACTATCGGACAAATTCTCCGCACTCGTAAACCTTGTCTTGGCCTACAACCTCCAATTCCGACCCTCCAAGGAAAACATTGTGCTGAAGGTGTTGGCGGAACGAAGACGACCAAAGGGATTCCTCCTTGCCCTCCTCCAACTCTTTCAAAAAGGTTTGGATCCACTTCGGACCGACGAAGAGTTCCAGTCTGCCCCCAATCCGGTGTTCAAGATGATGCTTGACTTTTGCCTTTGCCAACGGACACAAGCCCACTTGTCGTCATCGGATGTGGAAACTCTCTTTGATATCATTGTCAACGGACTAATTGACAACAGGGCGGGGAACCTGAGGCTCAGCTATTTACAGGTGTTGGGAGCCATTCTAGGAAATCAAGCTTGTTACAACCTCTCAAATGTTCGAGCAGCTTTGCTCAACATTTTCCTGGACTCTGACCCACTCGCATTTTCAGAACAACAAATGATACGAACCATATCCCGAGACGTTCCTGCTCTCTTCCTTCGGACAATTTCTAGAGTGAAAACCAACGTTGAAGACGATGACGAGCCTTCGTATTTATCATCTTGAGTTTAATTAAATCTTTCTTGTTTGACGTGTATACTTACTACGGATTGTACTTGTATGAAATAAAGAGTTTTTAGCACATCCACAATTATTTCAAAGTTTATTTAATTATTCCTTTTGGAATTACAAGACTTGCAAATAACTTCCTCAATCATTATCATTAAACATTGTCATGAAAAGGTAAAAAGGTAAACTAGGACATAATACAGTACATTAAGATGGACAAGACAAGATATTCGCCGACTGTGTATGGGATGTTATTTTGGAAAACAAAAAAAAAATCATATTACACAAGGACAAACAAAGAGAATCATTTTTTCAAAAAAGTCAAAATCGTACATAATTGTATGTATCATAATGTTAAAAACCTAAAAGCTGAGTAAACTTGTAGCCCACACGTCTCAAATCTGATCTTATCTGTTGTTGTTTCGCATACCTTTTGTCTTACATGCATGAGTACTGCATTGTTTGCTGTAAATAGATTTCTCGGAGAGAAGCGCTACTAACGCAGACTGAGTTTATTTTTCGAAATTGGCATCGTGTCAAAAAAGAAAGAAAAAAAAACAAAGTCATAATTGTAAATCATTTGGTCTTCACTACGTACTTTGCATCATCATGATCATTGTCAACTTGATCTTGATTGCTGAGATTGAAGTATTTCGTGTTTGTATATATTTTTATATGTAGAGATGTTGAGTTGATGTCGATCGTGCGAACGAAACCGCTCTCTCTAACGGTTGTATACTTTAATCTGGTTTTGTCTTTGATTCAGGTATTGTAGATCGAAGTAAAATGGCTCATGTTGAACAGTTGGAGATATGTAACTTTTTATATCGTTATAGTAGAGAAGTAGAAGTATTATAGTCGGTATCATAACTCTCTTATACATGTACAATATATATTATAACTAAAACGTACAACTTGTGAGATGGAGAAGTCCCCTGGCAGTAACATCTGAAAGAGAAAGGGGACATTCTTAAATTTCAATTATAGACGACAGAAGATGTCACGTTTTTTAGAAGGAAGTGTGAGTTGTGGAAAGGTATGTTATTGTATACTTCCGGATGGATGCATGCCTACCAGGATTAATGAGAGGAACTCCGCAGATCATTTAGGTTTAATGGGATGAGGAAGGAAAAAGTGGAAGACGGAGAATGAGAGAGAAAGATACGTACTTCTTATATCAAAAGGCGGATCAGTTATAGCCTTGATTGTTTTCGAGCAAATGATGACTAGAGCAAGGAGAATTTATTCGGCGAAGGAAGTCTTGCCGAACATGAAGTTGCCCATGTCGGCTGGGTTGTCTGAGCCGAAATATTCCCTCCACATCTTTTCGTAATACTTCTTATCAACGTTCACCCTGCCACGCTGTAATTTTGTTGAAATGTTCGGTTTTCAGTGACGAGGAAAGCTTGACAAAGTCATTTGTAACACAATAGATTGTGATAATGAATGCATGTTAGCGTACGTGAGAGAAAGTCTGGAAGGCTGCTCGGCTCTCGGCAGAGTTGATTCCATAAGAGTCACACACTCCGACAAACTCATCCTCATCAATGACGTTATCACCTATGGTTCAGAATGCGAAATGTAAGCTTATCGAGATTCATATCTGAAATGTGAAAATCTGAAAACTTGTGTACCAGAAGTGTCCTGAAGATCAAACATGATGTCCATGTATGTCCTCTCCCAATCTTCAATCTGAGCTGGGTTCCTCCACAGTTGGCAAAACTCTTCTGGGGAGATCTGAGGAATTCGTTTTCAAAGAATAGGATATTAAACCTGCTATGCAAATCGTTCAAAGTATGTAACTTCTCTACAACTCAGATTTACCCTCTCATCATCTTCCTTGTAGCATCGCTTCCTCAGCACTTCCCACATAGTCATGAACTGTCCCTTGGCCTTCTGGTACTTTGGGTCACTCTCTGGCCAGCCCCGAATTTTGCACAGTTGCTGAAAAGTGAGAAAAATGTTTAAAAATCATCCTAAAATAGCAATCACGATAAAGATTGCTTGACAGACAGTTGTTAACCTAGAGAAACATGTGTATCATTTATGCTCTGTGTCATCCACAAGACATTTATTGCCTTTTATTCAAACATTTGCAAACTTCAAAATATTCTTTTAGCTGAACAACAGAAACTCAGTACTTATAAAAATGTTTTTTCCAACTCTCTTCAACTTTGCAAATCCAAGGATATTTACTTAAAACAAATGTCACCTCTGCAAAATTGCATGCATCCTATGCAAAAACTTGAAGAATGTCAGTGGGCACATTTATGATTTCTGCGGAGTGCAAATATTGTTATGTCATTTGCTCTCTAATCTTACATAGTTCTCCATTCCCTTTTAGATAAACCCTGTAAGCATCAATATCACGCATTTTGACATTTATATGGAAAAGGAGTGATAAACTCATGTTGTAAAGAAAGAAATATGATGCGTGTAAGTTGGCTAAACTCAGTTTTGAAAAACAATCTCGATTCATCCAAGAGCCAATATCAGAAAGTGTTCAGTAAAAGTCTCAAATATAAATATAGATCTGCTTTCATGAGCACTATAGAAAGAGGGAGAGAGAGAGAAAGAGTTCGCTGGGAAAAAGCAGACACCCGGAGCAGCTTTTGTCACTTCTGTTTTTTATATTTATAAATCTTGGATGGTGACTAGGTAGCAAGTAGCAGCTCTCTGAGGCAGTTCACTAGCTCCAAAGAAAGAAAGCGAAAGCCAAAAAAACCTCAAAGTATCGTTTCCTATTGATTATGTGTGTGATATTAGAGGACGGGTTAATAAAGTGGAATCGCTTTTTATTTTCCCCTTTTTCATCCTACATCTTACATTGGCACTGTTTCATTTCTTTCTTCGAAGTAATTTTTTCCTGCCGAAAAAAATCGACGCTACCATAAAGCAAACCTGCACATATTTCTCTTTGAGAATCCTACACAAATTCCAATCCAGAGTCAGGCGCGTCTGCACTTGTTGGAATTTGGAGATCTGCTCGCAACGCGAGCAAACAAAACATTCAACCTGCTCCAAGTTTTACACAAAAATGCGTCTCTGGATGTGGGCTTTTATGAGATCATTAAAAAATTGAAATGTGCTTGCAGAGTCTTTGATGTGCGTGAGCTGTTAGCACAGCAATGAACTTACAGTTAAGTAATGAGCGGATTGTTTTTTAAGACTTACCGATACAGCAAGAACGAAATCGTCCTTCTCAATAGTGCCGGACTTATCGGTATCTGTTCAGATAAAGGAGGAGGAAATAGATATATCAATCACCTCGGGAAATTGATCTCCCTCACTTTCCTCCCTCATCAATTAAACATTTTCACACAGGCTCTGTCCTCACTTTTAAAAGAGTTCCGGTTTGTTTGTTTGTTCTGTAAACTTACCAAAGAATCGCTCGAATACATAGAGGAGCTTTGCGAGACGGAAATCTGACATCGCCATCTGCACACACAAAAAAAGTTTCAAATTTTCTCAATAGACAACCTTTAGAATAGCTGACAAAAGCTTATCGTTGAACAAAAGAATAATTTAATTGTTGAATAATTGAATTGAAATCGGAGTAACCTTGATTAGTTTTTAAGAAGGTTTGCGGTTGACTACCGTGGAACTGAAACTATTTAGCAGATTAGTGCACAGTGGAATAAAAGTTTCCTCCTGAGAGCTTTGTTCACACACGGACGAATTCAACTTGCAAACTAAATTCAAGCCGGAGAATGCATCCAAGTTTCTAGCTCGAAATGCGTCTACGATGTTGTCACAGAGGAGAAAATGAGGAGAAGCTTATTCGCCTTACACAGTTAATCCTATGTATTCTAAAAACGCATCAAACCGGCCTGAGACCATACCCTGCCTACTGCCTGGGAGTTCTTGTATATCCAATCCGAGCCCCGAAGGAAATCTTTGGATTTCGACTGTCTATGATGAGAGATTGCGTATAAAATGTCGTTTCATCCATAGGGAGCATAAAGGTTATATGATAGTGCGCTATACAATAGTATTTTTTATAAAACACTACGCGATCACGTTTAGCACACACTAGATAACCCTAAATAGGGAGGAGGAGGAGGAAGAAGCTGGTGAGCAGCAATGACTGATCCCTCTGCAACAAAAGGACATTGAAACTCACCTCCAGACTCTTCTATTGTTCAACGTTCAGGATTTAATGCGGGAGCTGCGTATTATGTATGTCGTGGAAAGTAGGATTGTAGACGAAGAAGTGGTCGCGATTTTAAACTTGCGTCATTTTGAACAGGCGTGGTGCGCAAATGCTGTCATTTGTGACTCCTTGAATACACAGAGTCACGGTCAAGTTGCACGAACTTGGCTAAAACAATTGGGAATGTCCGCCTGTGTGAGCTTCATTCGTATTGTTTTAATAAAAGACCTTTCTCCACCGAATGTATTTTTCTTCCTAGCTTTCTTTATTTAGCTTAAAGTTAGATTTGTTCCTGCAGTTATAATTCGTGAAGACGGAAACTTTATGTACAATGACATCCAAGGAGTTTAGGTTAAGGGGATCACTTGGCGCACATGATTTTCGCAAATCCCCAGCGCTGAATCTGCCAGCTTGGGATCAAGTTAGATCATTGTCAACCATTCCAGCATCCACTATTTTCCACCGCGAATATCATGCAAATACGTAGGAAATTGCTTATTAAAAAACCGCCTATGGTCAATGCTTGATATGCTATTTAATGGCCCATGATGATAGAGGAGAAATCAGTAAAGATTTTCTTTCGACTCGTGACATTTCTCGAAAGCCAGATTTACTACGAACAACGGAAGGTTGAAGGTTATCAATGTCATAACGCCGGTGGTGGTAGAAAGAAACATGTTGCCAAGAACGAAATCCGTCCATATACAAAAATCTATTTGCCTGATCAACTCGAGTTTGCAATGGAAAGTAACAACTTGCTAAGATGAAACGCAATATTCTCGAATGTGCTATGCAGCATAGCATTCAGTGCGTTTACTTCAAAAGCGACATGGTAAACTGCAAAAAGTGGAGGAACAAAGCAGAAAGAAAGGCAATAACTAGTAGATTCTACTCGAACATATAGATCCTCACCCTCATCTGATAAGATCTGTAAGTTCAGAGCACCACTCCGATTCGAATCGACAAATTTTCCTGATCTTTTGCTATGAAATCTGTGTACGCCGAGTCCACAGGTTCATAAGAGTGCGCAAGAAAAAAAAACCGCATTTGCTTCTCGAGCGGGCGAATGTTTATATGTGCATAAAAAGTAACACTTGTGGTAATAGTGACATTATATAATACGCCTGTGGAGAACAAGAAGGGATTCCGTACAGAGGTAAGTACATAATGCAAGAAGGAAGGCAAAGCAACTATTTTTAGTTTGTTGTCTTTTCCAATCCTGTTTCCCCTTTACCGAGCTTGTTCGAGAACAGAGGGAATGAAAAAAGAGAAATCTTTAATGCATTAGTCTTTTTTAAACTGTATCGACAATAAAAAGCGACTTTTTTATTTTACAACGGAGAGACTATGTAAATTTCCCACTCACGGAGGAGGACCCCTCACGAAAAATCCAAAGATTTCTGTATACGTGCGTACAAGAGTAGGCATAGGCTTGCAATGTTAGATGTGTCGTGTGCAAGTCACAGACCCGCCTCAAATTCGGGATATTTTTGGATTTAAAAAGTACCCTGATGCGATCTTTTATATCGGCTTTTGAGCAACTTGTGTGTATCTTTCTGCAGCCATCACGTATCTCTTCCGCACGTTGTTGCGTTGTTGTGTGTGAAATATTTGCATCCCAGTGTGGTCTATTGGAATAGGCATGTTTCGCATATCAATACGCATACATTAAATGGTACAGAACAATGCACATTGAAATATAAAATGTATCTATGTTTAGTATATGTAGCAATTGGTTCTGAAACGTTTTCGTGTGAAGACAGTGAAAAACAATTTTTTGTGGCACATTCTCTCGCTTTTTTTTTGCTCGGAAGTCATTTTGTCAAAGAGACGCCACTGCCCCGCCACTCCCCTCTTTTCTACTTCCCTAATTTGCAGATTGCGGAAATCCGCAATCTTTTTGTCATTAAATTCAGCATGGATCTCATGATGATTACACACGACATTTTTGTTGGATCCTGATAGTGACAGTTTGTGTGAGGATGATAATAGTGGTACAGGATACAAGAAATGTTTTCTTTGCAAATTATCTCTAAGCTTGGGAAATGCCTGTAGATAGGTAAGTGCTGTAAACTTTGGCCTAGTGTACAATGTTTGCTTGAATGTTTCATATAAAAATACTCATCAAACCGGGCTGCAATGCGCAAGCAGTAATGATTCTTACCGCATGTCATCAAGTTTCGAAAGCGAATCTACTGGATACAATAGCAATGAGAATTTCCTAGAAAAGTCTAAAAAGCTTCAGAAAAATGTCCATCCTTGACATGGAAGACGTTTCACTAGATTTCGACCTACCAAATTAATACAAGGTGACTAGTTTATTGCTCTTTTGTAATGAAAAGTTGCAGCTTGATATAAACACTAAAGATTTCAAGGGCGTATCTAAATGAACATGTCATTGTGCCATCGTCCAATTCGTAGCAAGAATTTTTTGAAAACGTATTCTGTGGCAGTGAGTGACTGACTTTGCTTGCATGGTCTTCTTTTAGTTCTTGACAAATAATCTCCTTGCAAAGCTTTTCGCGGTGGTTCGTGAAATAACAAACGACTGAAAATAAGCGAATGTGTTGTAAATGGTTTATTTGTACGTGTTGACAAACTGCTTTTAGGTAATGACAGGATAAAGAATGATGCCAGAAGTCAAGAGGTAACCTGCACTTACTCAAACTTTTTTTTAAAAAATTCAAAATCTGACACATTTGATCTGTCTGTGTGCGAGAAGTGTATTCTGTCATTAGGAGACAGATGTTGACAGATTACGAGACACGGAATAACTCGTGTAATTTTAAATACTTGAGGTCTGACAGGATGAATGAGTTAAATAGCTGGAAACCAATAGTGGTGTATCATCTTCTTGGCTAAACCATTTTGACATGTTGTGCTTTCCTCGTCTCAAACTTCAACTGTACAGCAAACAGTGAGTGAGCACACATCACGGAAATCTCTCCTCGCTTTTCCTTTTAAAAATCATATAAACACGTAACTGTCTAAGTATACCTTGAAAAGCTCTTATAGTGTACATTACAACTATAGTTTACGTCAATTTCTAGGTCGCATTTGTTTCAATATTCTTGCCCGGATATTTGGTAACCTAAACCATCCCGCAAATAATGACCTCTAAATAATAATGTTAGGTGTTAATGATGGTAATAGAAACGACTGTGAAGTGCATGAGAGTTTTATGGCGTTTCGCCATTAATGTGCGAACAGCAATTTCCAGAAGGCATCATTATGACAAGTGTCAAAAGCACAGAGTTGAAGTTACCCATATGAATATTTATAGATTTACAAAAAGATGTGTGCGTGCCACTATTTACTACGATTCATGACTTTGACCCTTCGTTCTGTAAGTGCGTACAATGTGTGTCCTTTGGATTTTAGTATTTTGCGTCTCACACACCTTCCAAATACGCTAAAGGACATTTAGTTGAGTTTTACAATTATAGCATCAATGTTGTTGCCAATATTTTTTAAAAATGCACTTGTAAACTACGCAGCAATGAAAGTCCTGCCTACGATTCAGTCAAAATTGAAAAATTAGCTATATCAAATAGGAAATAGAAATCAAAGGGTGTACTTTATACTGAAAACAAAGGCGTTGGTTTACGTGAAATGACAGAAGCAAGAAATGACAAAAATTCATGAACATCCCTGACATAATGACTTAACTTCATGTAGCTACATATCCACAAAACCAATCTGCTTCCATCAGTGAACAACTGGGATGTTTGTTTCAGTTATTCAGTATGTTTGAAGTTGTCTATACTCTTTCTTTCCATTTAATGAGAATAGAAGAGATTCCCTACGATTATTCTCGCTTCCCTCTTCACTTTGAGACAACTAGATTTGGATTTTACAAGAAAAGTATGCTCCGAGAGTTGAAATGTGAAGCTCTATTTTTGGATCAGATTAGAACATCGCTGCCAAGTTCGGATGGATGCAACACTTCTTCTGGTTTCATGGACTGCAAAGTTCGGAAAGGGAGATTAAACGCTCGACCACGTAGAAACCTTTTTTACAGATAGACAAAAAGTTTATTTTAAAAACGCCGATCTCCTGGAACAATACATTTTCTGCCATCTGACTTTAGACTGTCCATAGAATTTAATTATGACTGCTTCAGGATTTAAAAGCAAAGGACAAGCGAGAAAAGGGAATTTGTTTACACACATTTACTTACTGGTTTTGCTTGTTAGATTAAGCGAAATCCTAGTTTACAGCGAATTTGATTGATCGATTTGCGTGATATGTAAAAATGCTTCATGCTGTCTTCGAGTATTATTACATTTTCGTGTTATCTATTTTGATGATTTTAATAAAACATTTTGCCGCGGTCATAATCCGCAGCCACGGTTCAAGTAGTCCGTACGGTTATACACCAAGCCAAACACCTGGATACTATATGTACAATGTGGAAAACGTTACGTTACCATCAGCTAAACTTCACATGCGGTAATGCATCTTCGGATGTCAATCAGTCACATTGAAACATCTCACTGATTTTTGCAACAGCTCAGGAAATATGAAACGCTTAGTAGAGAAACCTATTCATATCTTTCTGACATCTGGGATAAGTGGTCTCTGGCCTACGCACGGTGATCACTGAACGTAAACTGAAATTTGATACCAAAGAAGGCACACAGCCGCATCCATCGGCTCCACACGGCGACTTCACAAAAATTATGAGCTGAAAGTTGCTCTGCAAGTGCCAGTGATATGCACCTGTTTTGAAAACCCACATTTTCATAAATGAGTAATGAACATTTTGACGTTGTTTCTCTCATCTTTCCCGATAATTAACACAGAAAGGGTTGCCGCCTCCTTCGGTCACAGCGTTTCCGAGCATTTCTCTATCAATTCATAAAGCATGCAAATTTCATGTAGTATATCCATCTACGCGGCTTTCCTGTGTTCGGAAATGTTTTTTGGAGTCTGCCTCCACGATTCTTACAAGATTTGAATCACACAGGATTGAATCACATTATGATCTCCGCATTTTTCTTCGCGTCTTCACATTTCCCGACTCGGTGTACGCGGAGGTCGTTGACTTTGGAACAACTAAATATTATGACTTGGCACAACTGCCAAGCTCAAGGGTTTGACTTCATAAAACCGATTCTTTCTCCTCGATATCAATGCTCCTGCGGAGCTTCCACAGAGTAAGAAAAAAATTCACGCAAACTAAAACTAAACTAAAATTCTCGCAAAGAAGTCAGGAGGACGTGAAATGTTTGAAAATTAATCAGATAGATATCTGCGATATTTATTCGTACAATGCCCAACATAAATTATGTCTTTTGACCAACAACGTGCATGATACTTTATGAATTTTCCTTTGAGTTTCCATACATTACGCAGCAACTGCATTTGTGGTTTGTCAAACTTTTAGATCACATCCTCATCACCAAGTCGGACGTCACATGGAACCGCAAAAGCGCCGGCTCCGTTACGATGATTGCAATAAATTCAATGCGTTCTAGTAATAAATTAGTGCACCGAAGAAACATTTATGAACTTTATATTCACATCCTCTCATATAAAGGACGCGGTAGTGGACCACCTGCTAAACCCTTTCGAGAATGAATGTAATAAGCATAAAATGTTTGCACCGAAGAAACATTTATGAACTTTATATTCACATCCTCTCATATAAAGGACGCGGTAGTGGACCACCTGCTAAACCCTTTCGAGAATGAATGTAATACGCATAAAAATGTATGTACATGTGCTCGGGAATCATGCTCACGTCGCGTGTTTCTCCAACATAGAGTACAAGTTCGCTGACTTGAATTATGATCTGAAGGATAACAGAGAATCCTCGTGTTTTCGCAGGTGCAACAGAATGAATCATTCTCAGCAATTAATCCAACCAGTCATCCGTACTCAAGTATAAACGGGCTATTTGAAAAATTGCCCAAAACGGTATTTCCAGACAGCGATGTGAAATTGATAATGTAACGATTATAAATTCTAGTTAGTAGTGTCATTTAGTGCTATGCTTTTTTCAGATCACATCCCGAGAAACATACCCGTATAATGATATGCAAATGTAGCATTCACAACGCCATAACAATTCCAACAGATTACGAAGAGCAGAAGGGAAAGGATCGGAAAAGGTGCACAGGCATGGCTGTGAATTATTGGCATAAAATCCTTGATAATGCCTCATTAACCTCAAAAAGTCATTACTAGTCGGAGGTTTCAAAGTGCATTTAATTTGAGACCACACACCACTTGCAATCATCCTATAATTACGGACTGCCAAATTGTTTCTCAGTAATGGGGAGCAATTAATTTTGCAGATACTTTCCGTCAAAATTTAATGCGATAACGCTTTCAAATTATACCCTATCACATGAGACGTGCTTATAGCTTTATTCCCTCTAAAACATGAAAAGAAGAGCTTCCGCTGAAGCAGTAGGAGCAACACTCGGAGGACTGCCACCTCAACTGAGAATATGGAGGGAGACACGCTGCTAGCACCTTCGGGCTTCCACTTTGTCGTTCTACTGGGAAGCGGAACACCATTGCGAGGGGTACACCAGGAATTCCCGGGTGCTGACCACTCTCGAAAAGCTTTTGTTTCGTGATGACATCATTTACACCAATCCATGCAACACACTTTATAGCGTTTGTGGCCTGTGTGTGGTTTGGTTACTGAGCTATTCTGAAAAAAATCGAAAGCTTACGTTTCACGCAGGCATGGTCATTCATCTTTTTGACATGACATCATCTAGATCTGTGTGAGATGATGTCATTTTTACTCACTAAACAGTTACGGTAAGTGCAGGGTGCGTTGCCTTTGTTTTCAATGCAGCACGCATTTGTTAGTTTCCCGTA
The DNA here is from genome assembly GCA_027743745.1 of Alloscopus bannaensis. NCBI lineage: Eukaryota > Metazoa > Arthropoda > Collembola > Entomobryomorpha > Entomobryidae > Alloscopus > Alloscopus bannaensis. The sequence goes on along the minus strand of JAHZMW010001343.1, from coordinate 7,678 downwards.
AGTAATCATCATGATGCATATTTACATGAGGAATATGAAACGTAAAAAGTACCTTAGCCGTTGACCTCGTCTTTACACCAAATGATAATTTAAAATTTACACCCTATCCTTATACTAGATATGACGCATTAAATTATATATATACCAAATTGCCAACCCTTTCTGAAACAGTGCAGGTCCTACTCTAGCAGTTACTAGAACTAGACATAAAAATCATGAAATCAACCCTTCGACAACGACAGATTTGTCAAATATGTTGCAAACGTTACAATATTGTGGAAGTTGTAAATTACAACTTTTAATCCTCGATTAAAACGCACCTCAAGACATAGAAAATTCCGGGAATAGTCCAGATCATCACTCACTGAGCTGCTGTGCATCCTCCTATACATAAAAAACTCACATCACTCAAATCATTCAGTTTCTATGTGCGTATGTATTCCTTCTGTTTATGGGAGTCTCTGGCTGGAAATCCTTTTTTTTTACAGACACCCTATAAATCTTATCTCGCTGCAGAAGAAAACATCTGAAAGAAATACATTGCATGAATAGAAGTCTATATTTCATTTTGACAAAGACTTTGTCAAAGGAAATGAAAGGAAACTCAGCGTTGAATGTTAGTTAAAAGTTAGAGAATCCTAAAGTTCGCACGATATTACTCATGAGTTGTATGTTCCAGAATTAACGATTACCTGTTTGTTGTTGACAAAGCAAACATCAAAGTCGTTTTAGTCCATTGACGACGGTTGACTGACGTATTTACTTCAGGTAGAGTAAGGTTCACTGACACTCCATTTTGACACGTTTTACGTGAATTTACGTCGTCGTCCAGAGTATTTCCTGGGTTTGTCGGCGCATGGAGTTCAAAGAGTTGTAAAAAGGTTAATTGTTGATTGATTAGTCGATGATATAAGAGCTTAATTTCGTGAATATACCCGTCCGACAGTTTAGGGTTTAGCGATACAGTTTCATTGTAGTTAGTGGTGGCCATTTAGTTTAGGTTGAACTTTCATGTGATACTGTACGGGTGTCAACATCGAGTGCATTGACTGTGCGTGTCATCACGAATAAAGTTTCTTGGGTTCAGAATTGAGTTAGTTAGTTAGTTAGTTAGTTAACCCAGCGATTCATAGGAGAATTGAGAAAAATAATATTCAAAGAGGTAATGAATCATAATAGACAATTCTGTCTTTTGTATCGAATAACAATACGAATTTGGGTGAATATGATTGTTATTCATGGAACAGTACTTACTTTGGATTTTAATTTCTGAAGTAGCTCAATTAATCGACGACCACGCTCAAGGATGGAACTCGGAGATGGGAACGAAATTGAAGTGACGATGCACTCCGAATTGACGAATCTGAAGCTCGTCGTCAATAGTCCGAACGGAAATTCTGAGCAGATTCCAGCGGAAACTTCGCCAACGCTCCAGATACAAGTGCCTGCACCAGGTGAAACCGTGGACGCCTTCTCTTTTTTTGGAGGTAACAAGGACAAGAAGGAAAGCTCTCAGCGCGAGAAGGAGGATGATGGAGACTCAAAAGGATTTTGGTAAGCTCAGGCACCTTCATTACCTGTTTTTATTGACTAGGATAAATTGGGCTCAGTGAGTTCAGTTGCACCCTTCAGTCTGATTTTGTGCAAACTTCAGGCTATCTGCTACATGCATTTCATTCGCAATAAGACACTAATTATCGCAGATTCTGAACTGATTACGTACCTTGATGATAATGCAATCATTGCAAACTGGTGTCGATTTAAACGATCATTGTGTGGCCAATAAGAAGGTTATCTTGATAGGTACACGAGTGAAGAGGCGGGCTTTCTCCTTTGATGATAATGCAATCATTGCAAACTGGTGTCGATTTAAACGATCATTGTGTGGCCAATAAGAAGGTTATCTTGATAGGTACACGAGTGAAGAGGCGGGTTTTCTCCAAACAGACATGCACAATTTTCCAAACTGTCTCCGAACGCCCGAAAAAATTGTTAAATACGTGTACCGAACTTTCGAACTTTTAAAATTGTTTCTCTATTTACTAATACAAAAATTTCAAGATTATCTCTGAAGTTCAGAGTCTGAACTAGGTTCGCAGGTTCGGGAAAACTGCATGTCTGTCTCCAAATCCAAAGTATTAGCATTACTAATTTCCCCTCAAATTAATAGTACGCCTCGGATGTATTTCAAATGTAACTGGTGATTTACCAGTTTAATACACGGTATAAACAGTATGTAATACATCAGAACAATCAGAGCAGATAGATATTGAATTGGGCTGTTATGGGTGAACGTTCTTCAAATGACTTTAGTAGAGGTTTAAATTATACCACATCACTGACATAATGCATTTCATTAGGGGAATTGGAGGAGGAAGCAAAGCATTGATGCCTGTTCACAAGGACTCCGAAGTATACAATATGAATCACCCAAAGCGTGGAAGAGCTTTGATTTTGAATCATGAGGTTAGTATAAATGTCAATCATACCGAACATACAATTCAAAGCATGCGAATGTCTAAGTGATTTTTGTATTTTTAGAATTTTAACGCAAATCTTGACCTCGGACGTAGATTTGGTACGGAGAGAGACAAGTTGAGTCTTCAGCAAACGTTTAAAAATCTCGGATTCGATGTTACTGCACATGATGATCTTACATACCATGAAGTGGCTCGAGAAGTTGAAAAATGTAAGCTCGCTTTCCGTATTGGGATAGTTATCTACTAAACAATTTAACATAAAACTATTACTTACATCAGGAATTAATGTCCTTTTTTGTTTATAGTGGCAAAAGAAGATCATGGTAATCGAGATTGCCTCGTTATTTGTGTACTAAGCCACGGGGATACGCAACTCATGTACGCGAAGGATTACTCGTACAAGCCCGAATTGCTTTGGCAGTCATTTACAGCAGATAAATGTCCGACATTGGCTGGAAAACCGAAACTGTTTTTTGTTCAGGTAGGTTTTTTTACTGGTAGATTTTTGGGTGCCATTCAATTTATAGCAAACTAAAAATTATATGAATATTTTTCAATTGTTTTTGGGATCACCGCATTAACACAGGCGTGTCAAGGTTCTCAATTGGACGAAGGGACAAAACTTGTTCGAGTGAATCGCACTGAAACGGATTCAAATCCAACCAGTTATCGGATACCGAACCATGCAGACTTTTTGATTGCCTACAGTACAGTTCCAGGTTAGCTAGTAACACTTTCATTAATTCAATTTCAGCGATAAGTGGCTACTTTTAACCCATTTTTTTTACTTGTGTTTTAGGATTTTACTCTTGGAGAAACACGACAAATGGTTCATGGTTCATTCAAGCAATTTGCAACGTTTTTAACAAGTATGCTCAAAAGAAGGATTTGCTCTCAATGATGACTATTGTTGCAAGAGAGGTACTTTCATGATACTGCCTAGTCATGGGCTAATTGAAACTTGTGTTTGAGGGCTAATTATGTGTGCAGTATTGCAATGAAAAACCGTTGGTTAATTATTTTAGGTGGCCTTGTACTACGAAAGCAACACTCCATCACAACCTCACATGAACCAGAAGAAGCAAATTCCGTTCATCACGTCTACAATGATAAGGGATGTGTATCTTGTTCCCAAGTAATCGATCTTCACTGCGGAGGTCGCACTTGTATCATATTAGTACAATTATAAACCAGGAAAAGGACGAAAGAAAACACAATGTTACTGATTTGTAGCTGTCCATAATTAGTAATACATACATGAATATCTGCTGGTTGCACAGTAATAAGACTGTACATAAGTGGTAATGTAAGAATCTCACTTGTCTGTCCTATCATGAGTAGGTATGTATGTATTTTTGTAAAGGAATTGTTGGCAAAGCTTGTGCTAATGACCAATTGACTAGTGTTAGTTAGCCTCGCAGGAATTTTTCACGATCATATTGATCAATGTATCTGCGCGGAATAGTTGTTATAATACATACTGAATTTGAACTCAATGCCTTCAAGTCTAACGCATGTCTTTCACTAAGAGGTTTGAACTTATTTCATGTCGATACTGAACGAAATCTATACACTAGACTATACGAGTCACAAATGTGCTTTATGGATACAAGAAGTAAATAATGTTCAAAGCTTTTGATTCTGATTAATTTATCATTGTTGCGTCACTGATTTGTAGGCAATCCAGTTTCTGGTTATTTTGTTGTATGTAGTCAATATGATCTGCCGTGTAAACTTCGGATGGAAAATGTAAAGTAACCACGTATCACTTGTCATTTGTATGCTGCCTATACTGTTAATAAAAGTGACTTCAAATCGAGAATGAAAATTGATGCTGATTTTCACAACACTGATTTTGTTGCATTCGGGTGGCTGTATCAATCTCATGAAAGAGTTGCATTAAGTAAACGAATTTTCACTACTAGAATAAATATTTTACTTTTTGCAGAATTGGCGAATCCAGAAGTCCGAACGAAACCAATACCAAGTGCTACACATAACCGTAGAACTCATTTCCGTAGATTGATTTATTAGTTGTTACTTTGATGTAGTTGGGTTTTTAACAATTCACATTGGGACCATAAGAGTGAAGTGTATATTGTGGATTTGTGTGTCAAACTATAAAATAACATGATGTGGTGGTTTGAGAATACCGTGCAAACCTTCAAGGGACTAAATCTAACAGAACTTAAATATAGACGAGGCGTGGCTCAATATATCTTCGTCGTTGGACGAACCAGTGTGGCTTTACATACTCTCCGATGATTGCCACTACGTAAGAACTGTTTTTGGCAAATACGTCTGAAACTATCCTATTAAGAGTTTACCTAGTTTAACACAAATACGTTTTTTTTTGTAAATTGATCAGTGTCCCTTTCAGAAGTTATTGAATGACCCCATTCTTCCAAATCACTCATACAAAACTGTCATCAATGTGAGCCATGGCTCGACACTTCGTATTCGAACAATATGGAAACTCCACTCTTGTAAATGCAGCGGACGATAGGTAAGTACTAAGGAGTAATGAGTACGATGGATAGACTTTATAATTGATGACAAACTATACACATCTCTTCAACAATTACAACATAGGTAATATGCAAATCTATGTCGTCTCATGATTAGTTTTAAGATATGTGACATCAGGAGAAGTTTAGGTGAATTTGGAGTATATAGCATACACGTTGGTGAACTTGCCTCCTCCCAATGCTCATTTGAAACCAACTTGGAACCTGTCAATATATTTTTGTGTAAGAAAGTAATAGCTCCTAACAAATTAGAGACATCTTATATCTTGTATTACTTGGTTCAGACCACATATTTCATTTTTCGGTGAAGCCTTAGCTTTTATCTTGATCTGCTGGATGCTCATTGGAGCGCTCTTGGTAAATTATGGGAAGGAATTTGCGTCAACTATCCAATCGCTCCTATACCACTGTAGAGAAGTTTGGTATCCGGAAGTATCACAGGCAGAAGGATCGCCTCCAGAAGATAGAAAAACTCGAAATCAGTCAGCGTCTGAGACCAGCAGACGTAAAGCCACAAATTAAGTTAAGAAAGAGGAATTGTAAGTAGAAATTGATGCTGAAGCTTGATTTATGAAACATGTAGGTTTAGGAGAAAGCAACGATAGAAGAGGTCTTCTAACGTCCAATGATTCAATCACGGCGGAGTCTTCTGGCTCCTGTAACCCAAACGTGGACCAGCCGCCCCACTCGTTTAAGAGAGAAAGGATGAAATCCTTAGATGCATTTAGAGGGTGTGCAGTATGCAACTGATTTATGTATGAACGGTATGCTAAGCCAAACAAGTAACGTTTGTTCATTTTGGTGCAATTTACAGTCTCTGCATCGTCATAATGATAATAGCTAATGGAGGTGGAGGCGGTTACTACTTTTTTCGACATAGCAGCTGGGACGGTTTGTACGTAGCGGATGTCGCCTTTCCTTGGTAAATTATGTTGGAACATGGTTTTTATGATTATTTAACAGGTTCTAAATCTAAACCAATGTTTGCCTTCCGTCATAGGTTCTTGTGGATCTGCGGTGTATGCATTCCTTTCAGCATTAACGCTAAACTAGCTTCAGGGGTTTCCAAAGGCTCCATATTTGTGGAAATCACTAAACGATCCTTGAAGCTGATTTTACTGGGAATCATGGTAAACACTTCATCCTCCCAAAAAGCGGTACAATTGGAAAATCTGCGGCTTCCTGCAGTTTTAGTACGTTTTGGAGTGTGCTACTTGATTGGCTCGACTTTGTTTCTCTATGCGTGTAAAACTGGCTCAAGGCAGCATTCTCAGCAATCGTCGTCTCTAGTACGTGTATACTAATTCGGATTTCCTATTCTGACGGCCAAACAACTTTTGATAAGTATTTTTCATACAGACTCATACTAATTGGTCTGCGAGGTTTGAGGACCTGCGAATTACATTTCTTCCATGGATGATCACAATCCTCTGCGTCGTGATCCACACGGTGCTTGTCTTCACCCTTCCAGTTCCAGGATGTCCAACGTAAAACACTCTTCTGCGAGTTATGCATTTTTAATCAATTTTAAATTATCCGTATCATAAATAATTATAAATATACTGTATATTGTAGCGGTTACTTGGGACCCGCTGGACTTCATAATAACAATGAGTTTTCCCCGCAATGTGTGGGAGGCGCTTATGGATATGTCGATCGCCTTATATTCGGCCTAAATCATATGAGTGGTTGGCCAACGTCTAAGAAAGTGTACGGCTCCGGAGCATTTGATCCGGAGTGGAACGTTAGGGACTTTGACTTCAGTGTTTCATATTTGGCTTGGGGTGCAGACTGGGGTTACCTTAATAGTTTACAGGTCTGCCGCATCACGTCTTTGGCGGTTGGCTGTTTGGAGCGTTTTATGCGGAGCAGGAGGCATGATTCTTTGTGGAGGAATTCAGAATGAGGGCTGGATTCCCATGAACAAGAACTTGTGGTCCGTGTTTAATAAAGACTGCTTCTGTACCAAAAGTCAATCAGAAGTTAGGATAAATATAAGTAAAAATGCTTTTCAAATATTTTTATATACAGGTCCCTCTCCTTTGTTTTAACTACCTCGTCTTTGGCGCTGGCAGCGTTGATCATACTGTATATACTTGATCGATGTGTATTCCTTGTGGAGTGGCAGTCCACTGATGGAGACAGGGATGAATTCAATTCTCCTATACTTGGGACATGAGATTTGCCATGCCATGCTTCCCTGGAACTACGCGTATGGACGGATGCAAACACATTTCAGCCAGTTGTTTGAAACAACGTGGGGCACCTTTTTATGGGTCATTATTGCCTGTCAGCTATACCAAAGAAAGATTTTCTTTGTTGTTTAATGATTTATATTTTTAGATAAAACTTAAAGTGCACTATAAATAGACGGTATAGACCGGTGCTGCACATTATTGAATGAATGTTTGCATCCGATAATGGAGAAATAAATGAGTCCATAAATAGCTGGAACAGGCCGTGCTTGTGGAATCAAAATTTGATTTGGTATATGAAAAGCTCGTAGTTAATATATTTTTAAATAAACGGGATTTGTGATTAATCCCATCGGCAGCTTTTTGAGGATTCGGTGTGACTCGCTTATTGTCAGTTGCGGATTTTCGATGATTATCAAGTCAAGTATCATAATGCCAAGGTATTGTGGCTTAAACAAAACTACAAAGACTCTTC